>QZGG01003618.1:0-21971 GCA_006409495.1 Sedum album | reverse complement strand
AATATCCGTGGAAACCCTAGGAGGCAAGACTATAAGTACTAAGCTTCATGGAAATCATATGTGTGCGTACCTAGAGAGCTCGACACGGATACTAGAGGCTGCGCAGAGGAGAAAGAGCAGAATTTCGGCCGAACCGTGCGCGCGAGCTGTCACGCGAGCCTGACGACGCATCATTTAGATTTGTCTTGTTATTTTAGTTGTTCTATAATTATTCTTGAGATGTATTAATTCAGTATGAGTAGCTAACTTACTGAATTCGGTTTGGATTTGAATCTATGAATTATATGTTTTGAGGTTTTGTTCTTAAATTGCATGATAAAGTTTAGTATTATTATTTCGAACTCAATTGCATGATAATTAGATTTGGCGATTAAGCGAAGCCTTGCACCGCAGACTTAGTTGTAGAATCTATTATCTATAGTTAAACTATCAGAAGTACGTGACTGTGAATGATAGGAGTAACACTAGAATAGTCGATAGCTACCTTGACCGGATTCGTGGTTGACTAGACTAGAATTGAATAATAATATCATACGGACCTTGACCGGAATGTATGTGTAGGTTATTAAGCTGTGACAGGACCTTAACTGGCGTGAACTTACATCATGTATCTTTAGTGACCGAGGATAAACATAGAAATTCATAGTGAAGAATCTGAACCGAGCTCATCTCTTGCATATTTATTAACATCTTTCATACTTGCTGTATGATCGTGCGCCAGTTACACTTGCGCAACAGTTTTCTTTTCTTTTAATTGTTTGCACTTACAACCCAATTTTAGTTTGTAGTTGAAAGGCGACTTCTCACCATTCCCTGTGGATTCGACCCCATCTTACCGAGACTATACTAGTAGGAGAGTCGGGATAAATTTGCAGCACTCAACGACGTGCTCGTCAAATTTTGGCGCCGTTGCCGGGGAGCGGCTAGAGAAGTTTTCTTTTCTTTCTTTTTGTATTTAGTTTGTTATTTACTTTTTGTTTTCTTATATAAAAATCCAAAAAAAAATTAGTTACGTTTAATTTAGCTGTTGTTTCTGTTTGTATGGAAGATATTGGTGAGAATAGTGTAGTCGACAGAAGAATAGAGACTCCAGACGCGCCGGTGCGCAACGCCGACAACGCTTTTGCTCGCCTACACCCAGCTGAACTCGAGGCACTGAGACGTGAAGTGCGAAGAGATTTAGAGTTCACAATGGCTGCTGAAATACAGAGGGACAACAACCAGATACAACGCAACATGAACTTACATGCGCCACCTCCTGTCGCGCACATACCTACGCAACCAGTGGCGCGACGCACCATCAAAGAGATGTCTGCTCCACAAGCAGTCAATCAACCTTAGTGCATCGTGCTGCCCCCGGATGGTCACTTCAAATTACGGACCCAGCTTGTTCACTACATACCTAAGTTCCATGGTATGGCTAGTGAGAATCCGGTGAAGCACGTGTGAGAGTTTGCGGCTATCTGTGAGAACATGAGGAATGGGAACAAGGACCCAGAGTTACTGAAGTTGAGAGCATTCCCATTCTCGCTTTGTGATTCAGCTAGACAGTGGTTGATGGGGCTAGCACCAGGTTTGATAAGGACGTGGCCTGAGTTGCAGGAACGATTCTTGGACAAGTTCTATCCTGCGACTAAGGTGTCACTACTCAGAAGAGAGCTAGCTGCGCGAAAGCAACTACACGGGGAGTCCTTATCAGAATATTACGAGCGGTTCAGGGAACTAGAAGTGAACTGCTACAATCACGGACTTCCCCAGCACGTACTTATCGAGAACTTGCTCAACGGACTTTCTGAGATAGAACTCAGATTGTTGAATGCTTGCGCAGGAGGCAATGTGAGGAATATGTACCCAGAGGATGTTTGGAAGCTGATAGAAGACACAGCAGACCAAGTAAGATATCAAGTGTCTCTAGAGAACAATCGTGCCAGATCATTGCATCAAGTGGACGTGACTGGAGAAGTCAAGAAGCTGAAGGACATGATGCAGAAATTAACAATGAAGCAGAGCGCTGATGTGAGACCATGCGAATTCTGTCACGCCACAGACCATCAGACAAACGCATGCCCCTCCCTATTCGAAGAACACGCAGATGTTAATGCAGTATGAGGATGGAATAATGGTCAGGCTAGGCAAGGACAGCCTATATTTGGATTAGCTAAGAACGAGTTTAGTTGGAAGAACGAACAGAATTTCCAGAGACTGCGCGCTGACTAGCGCGCGCAACCTAATGCACCCACTTGCGCACGACCTTACGCGCCAGCTGCTTCCTACAACCCACCACACAGACGCGCAGAATACTAAGCCACCTAAGAGGTCACTAGAAGAGATTGTGGGTCAGTTAGCTGAGACTGTGCGGAAGAATGAAGAGCAGAACGACAAGAGGTTCAAATTGATAGAAAACCAGCTCACTCAGATTGTCACAGCAGTAAACGAGTTAAAAGCTAGTGATGGTAATCTGCCTTCTCAGGTTATTCAGAACCCGAAAGGAAGTATCAACATGGTCCAAGTAGACGCGCCACAACCAGAAAGTACTAGCGCGCCAATTGATACACACGCCACAGATGGGCAACAGAGTAGAATGCAGAATTAGTAGTCGCACCAGTTTTCACTCACAGCAACCCTGATGCACCAGATCAGAATGAAGAAGTCATGCTGAATGATTTCCAGGCGAGTTTGAAATTGTGTTTGGCTTCGGACCTACCGGAAAAGCTTGCTGATCCCGGTACCTTCACAATTCTGTGCACGATAGGAGATACGATTGCGAACAAGTGCATGCTAGACTTGGGGGCCTCGGTGAATTTGCTGCCGTATTCCTCGTCATCAATGAGACCTCTAGAGCCGACAGATATTGGTCTATTGCTTGTGGACAACTCACGAACCGAAGCGAAGGGTAAGATAGAAGATGTCTTCACTCACGTCGGTGGACTCAAGTTTCTAGCAGATTTCTATGTAGTCGACATAAACAAGTCGAATACTGGAGCGAGAGAAACAGTGTTGCTTGGCCGACCATTCATGAGAACCACGCAAGTGTACATTAACGTCGGTAATGGTATTGTGACATTACAAGATAAGAAATGCAAACTCATATTAGATGTCATAAACCGAATCAGATTGTCCGAGGAACCAATAGTGGAAACTCAGGTAAAATTCAGATACAAAACTGTTACATCTAGACCGACGCACTCTGAGTCCATGCGCGCCAACCAGAAGACGATACCTATGGCGCGCCAGAACAACACAAAGACCAACCCACCTGACAAGAGGAGCAGAGAATGAGATCGGGAACAGTCTGATACTTGTGACCAGCATCGAAATGCTGAGAAAGTGCGCAGGATGATCCTCTAGAATAGGGTTGCGCGACTCAAGGATGCGCGAGAGCTAACATGCACACAGACTGGCGCATCTGAAGGGCCTAATACGCGAGACTTTGCGTTCTCTATTTCTTTACCCTCCGATCATATTGATTATTCTTGTTCATCTGATACTAACTCACTTAACCTTTCGCCTTGCAGAAACAAGGATGGCCCGGACGTAGGCAAAAAATTCAAGTGTGGGGGAGGAGGGTCGTGCACCATGAATGTACACTTGCGTCGAGCTAACGACGTTAAACAAAGTACTCGTCGGGAGGTACCCCGATAAACTTAACTTAGTTTCGTTCTTTGTTGTGTGTGTGTGTGTTTTTCATATTTAGTTTTTGCTTAGTTTAGTTTTAGTTTTGTTTTAGGTTTAGTTTTAGTTTTGGGCCCAAGTTAGTTTTGGGCCATGCATGCATGTGGGCTTTTTTGTGCTATAAATATCTGATGCGCGGTTCATTTTGTGTTACATTTTATTTTCAACTTATCTCACTAAACACAAACACCCAAAGCCACCAAGCCACCACCGCCAACTGCCGCACTGCCGCCGCGCCGCCGCTGCCACCAAACTTAGAATCGACCGATTTTTTACCAGAACGCAGATCTCAACATAGGTAATCTACTTTCAAAATTTCAGTTGATTTGGAGAAGTTTTAGTGGTTCAATTGTTCAGTAGAAGATTTGAGAGTTAGATCTGCGTAGTGCTCGCGCGTGACAGGACACGCGCGCTAGTTTGTGATCTTTTGTTGTGTTTCTTTTCTGCGTACGATGTCAATTTGTGTGGATCAATCTGAGAAACTTGATTTCAAGATCAAGTATCGTATGTACAGTAGGTGTGAGGTGATACCTATTGTTTTCGATGATGAGGAGTTCCTCCGAGAGATGGGGCTTTATGAGGAAGTGCATGTGGCCTTTGCCGCGACTGGATGGGCGTCCTGCATGGAGCTATCCTCGAACACTGATGTGGAGGACGTGCTGGAGTTCCTTGCATCATATGAGGATCCGATACAGTCACCGCGGTATCAAGTGGCGTATCCAGCCACTCATGTTAGGGGGGCAGAAAATGGGGTATCCAGGGTACAAGGAGCAATCCAAGCCAACAGGCTACATGTTGTAGCCAACCTCTTATCAAATCTTCTATATATAATATCGGTTTTCTCAGGATTAGGGGGCAAAGGACCCTGCCAGCGCCCCTTAGATCTGCCCTGGCGGTATCTACTATGAGGCGACACCATCGCAATTCGGAGCGGTTATGGGCTTGGATTGGATGCCGGGTGCGCAGGTTGATGAGCACACGGATCAAGAAGCTTGGAATGATTGGACGGATGGGAGCAAAGCTTATGCGGGTGGACGAAGCCTCGGTACCGAACTGCTAGACCCAAAGATGTTCTACCTTCAGAGGCTAATCTCACATTCGATACTCGGGCGCTACAATGGATCACAGCGCCCTGGAATGATGGACATGGAGATCCTCAAGCGTCTCTATTACGAGAAGAAGGTGCGCTATACGCGCTTGCGCACCAGCTACTGGGAGATAGTGAGTATGAAGGGTCCGCTGCTGTGCAGAGGATTGATCACGCACTTCCTGCGTGCGCTGCACATGGAGCCTTGGCTGGAGGAGCACACCATTGTCCGGGATGAATTTCTGACGCGCCAGAAGATGCGTCTCTACAAGGGGAAAAAAGTTCGCGCGAATGGAACCGCGTACTGGAGGTACAGGCGCGTTGGAGAACTTCAGAGCTGTTCTAATTGAGGTCGCGCCAGTGGAAGTGGCGCCGAGGAGAACCAGGCGTGCATCTGCACACGCGCCAGCGGAATCGAGCGCACAAGGGAGTGGCGCGTCAGAGCCACAATTTCAGATTGATGAACGCTGGGTGTTCAACGCCTAGCGGGTTATGGAATATATGGCGCCACTCTTGGAATGAGGGAAACATGTAGGGTACATGTTGGACTTAAGGAAACATGGACGACCAAGCTTGGGCAGTAAGTTTATAAAGATGTTCAAGGTTTACTAAAGATATTCAAGGTTTCCTAAAGAAACCAAATCTTGATTATCTACTTACCTAAACTAACCTTAGCTAGGCCAACATGGTTTCCTAAGACTTGTATAAATACCCTACTTGTGTACTCTTGTTATTCAGTACAATCAATACTCTTTTCTCAACTTTTCTTTGTTTACTTCCTTACTTGTCATTCTTCCACACTCTACAAACTCAATATACTCTGAATTCTTTCATGGTATCAGGAGCAAGATCCTAAAGAACTTCCGCACATAAAAAATCAAATTTTTTTTCCACAAACTCTCATCATGGATACTTGAGTTGTGGCAATACCAGAGGTCATTAAGGGGCCTAATTATGTTATATGGTCTAGAATGGCCAGAGTTACCTTGGGGAGTAAGGGGTTATGTTCTCATCTTAAGGGTGATAAGGCCCCCACAATGACTACCAAGAGAGATGATGGGAAACCTGTCACAAGATGTGATGAAGAGAAGTGGCTACAAGAGGACTTACTGGTGATGACCATACTACAAGCCTCTTTGGATGTGTCAATCCTTGAAGCCTACTCGTTTTGCGTAAATGCCAAAGCCCTGTGGGAGACACTTGAGAAGGTTTATGGCAACACAAGCAACCTGAGCCGTGTGTTTGAGGTCAAGAGGGCACTCAACACCCTAAACCAAGATAATATGGAGTTCACAAAGCACTTTGAGAGGTTCAACACACTATGGGCAGAATTGGAGATATTGAGACCTCAGACTATTGATCCTGCAATCCTCAATAAAAGAAGGAAAGAAGATAAGGTGTTTGGGTTGCTGCAAACCCTAGATCACTCATACAAAGACCTTGTCAAACACATTCTAAGGGCAGACAAGCTCCCTGATAGAGTGCAGTTGTACGCTATTTTATGTCCTTTACACTGCTTTTATTCTAACATATTATGGTATAAGATTACGCTTTTGGTGTAGTTTTGTATTTCAGGTCTTAAAGAAGAGTTAGAACAAAAACGCAACAAGGAGGCTGAATCTCGAGCAAAAAGATAACAAGGCAACGACAACAGACAAAAGGCCACTGGCGCGCGAGCAACATGGCGCGCGAGTGAAGGTCGCGCAGAAGACAGCAAAACGGTGACGTCAGCAGATAGCGAGATATTCGGGACGATGACGTCATCACGCGCGGGAATATTTCTAAGTTCAGTTTTTGGAGATTTAATATTTCCTAAGCTGATTTTTAGAGATATAGATGATTTCCTACAGATATCCTTGCCTAAATATTCGTGGAAACCCTAGGAGGCAAGGCTATAAATACAAAGATTTAGGGAGACACATGCACGCAGAAGAGACCAGACGGCTCAGAGCAGAACTCCGATCCAGCCGTGCGCGCAAGCTGTCACGCGAGACTGCCGACGCTACACTACATATTTGTCTTGTTATTTAGTTGTTATTTAATTATACTTGAGATGTATTCATTCAGTATGAGTAGCTAAACTCACTGAACTCGGTTTGGGTTTGGATATATGAATAATATGTTTTGAGGTCTTGTTCTTAATTTACATGATTAAGTTTAGTATTATTGTTCCGAACTAAGTTGCATGATAATTAGGTTAGACAATTAAGCGAAGCCTTGCACCGCAGACTTAGTTGTAGAATCTTTTATCTATAGTTAAACTATCAGAAGTACGTGACTGTGAATGATAGGAGTAACACTAGAATAGGCATTAACTACCTTGACCGGATTCGTTATTGACTAGACTAGATTGAATAATAATATCATACGGACCTTGACCGGAATGTATGTGTAGGTTATTAAGCTGTGACAGGACCTTAACCTACGTGAACAGCATGTCATGTATCATTAGTGACCGAGGATAAACATAGAAATTCATAGTGATAAATCTGAACCGAGATCATCTCTTGCATAGTTAATTACATCTTCTTCACTTACTGTCTGTCTGTGCACCAGTGGTACTTGTGCACCAGTTCTGTCTTTTCTTCGTACTTTTTACTCACAACCCCAATTCTTAGTTTGTAGATTGAGAAGAGACTTCCACCGTTCCCTGTGGATTCGACCCCAGCTTGCCGATACTATACTAGTAAGGAGAGTCGGGATAAATTTGCAGCACTCAACGACGTGCTCGTCACTCCCCTCCCTGGAAGAAGTGTGTGCACAAATTCAGAAGGAGCAAGGCTCCACTTATCTTTTTGAAGGGAAGAAGGAGTTAAGTGTGGCTGACAGAGTTGTGGATGAAAAGGCTAACCAGGTGGTTAACAAAGTTGATGAGAGGAAGAGTTTGATGTGTGATCACTGCAAAAAAAGAGGCCATTTAAAATACAAGTGTTGGATTCTACACCCTCACTTGAAACCTGCCAAATTCAAGCAACCACAAGCCAATAAAGCTAATGAGGACTCAACCGAACCTAAGGAGGATCAATACTTGAAGAAATCAGACCTAGATGCTCTCCTCCATGCCTTTAAGGAGAGCATGGGTAAGTCCAATGGTATGTCTCTCTTTGCTTCTAATAAATCTGATTATTGTATAGTCGACTCTGGTGCTTCACATCATATGATTTCGAACTCCAAACTAATCAAAAACATTCAACCAACAAAAGGACATGTAGAAATTGCTAATGGTGACCGTGTGCCTATTAAAGGATTAGGTATTGTTAGATTGTTTAATAAGGACTCTAAAGCTTACTTCATGCCTGATTTTACATCTAACCTCTTATCTGTCAAAAGAATTGCTACTGATCTTAATTGTTGGGTGATGTTTGGTCCTAATGAGCTTCGATTTCAGGATATTAAGACCGGTGCTCTTCTAGGTGAAGGTGTTTCCAAAGAAGGCCTCTATTTCCTTGACAACTTAGCTAGTTCCTATGTTTCTTTGCATGATGAATCTTTTACTTTCAATTCAGAAGTATCTAATGCGAATAATGAAATTTGGCATGCTAGATTGGGGCATCCTCATCCGAGGGCATTAAACTTGTTGTTTCCTGATATTAAACTTAAACATGATGAATGTGAAGCATGTATATTAGGTAAACATCACAAATCAGTATTTCCAACTTCTAAAACATCATATGAAAACTGTTTTGACCTAGTACACTCGGATGTATGGACTGCCCCTTGCATATCTAGGGATAACCATAAGTACTTTGTTACATTCATAGATGAAAAGTCGAAATATACTTGGTTAACCCTATTACCTTCTAAGGATAGAGTACTAGATGCCTTCATTAATTTTCAGAATTATGTTACTAACCACTTCAATGCGAAGATCAAAACATTTAGAACAGATAATGGAGGAGAATACATGAGCAACGCATTCAAGCAACACCTAGCCAAGAATGGGATTGATCACCAAACGAGCTGCCCTTATACACCTCAACAGAATGGAGTGGCTGAAAGAAAGAATAGACATCTTATGGAGGTGGCACGGTCCATGATGTTTCACACTAATATGCCTAAGAGGTTTTGGGGGGATGCTGTTATGACAGCTTGCTACTTGATCAACAGAATTCCCACCAAAGTCCTCAATGACATATCTCCATATGAGGTACTAAACAAAACCAAACCTTCCATTAATCATCTAAAGGTTTTTGGGTGCCTTTGTTTTGTGTTAGTTCCAGGTGAGCTTCGAACTAAGCTGGATGAGAAAAGCACAAGGGCTGTGTTCATTGGATATTCTGCCACCCAAAAAGGATACAAGTGCTATGATCCTGTTTCAAGAAAGGTCTTGGTATCCAGGGATGTGAAGTTCATGGAATCCAAAGCTTACTTTGACAAGGCAGGATGGGAGGAAGTGAAAGATATCTCAAACTCTCCATCAGACAAAGTTGCAGCCTTGAGAAGGATCATTGACAACTTCATCACCACACCTTCGGTCCCTAGCACATCTCCTTGTGTTCCCCATCCTGATCATGGGGGAATACAGGATGATGCACATGATGAATCTGATGAAGATTCAACCACAACTCCTCAAGAAGTTGACTCATCAAGTCATGATCAGGAAGAGAACCAGGAGAGTTCAGATTCTGTGAATGAAGAAGATGAAGATCAAACTCAGAATGATCAAGAGGAGAATGAAGAAGAAGCTGATCAAGGACAAACACACCCTGCTGATCAAGAACCAGAATCAATTCAAGCTGAGCAAACACAAACTCTAAGAAGAAGCACTAGGCTGAGGAAGTCTCCATCAAACTGGAAGATATTTTATAATGGTACTGCTGTTGCTTATCCTATTCAGTCTGTTTGTTCTTTGGATGGGTTCCCAAAGGATCACCGAAGCTTCATCAGCAAGTTGGACGAAGGGGAAGTCCCTAAGACCTATGAAGAGGCCAAAGACCACAAGGAATGGATGGCTGCAATTCAAGAAGAGACCAAAGCCATGGAGAGGAATGGAACTTGGTATGAATCTGATCTTCCCAAAGGTAAGAAGGCCGTGACCAGCAGATGGGTATTCACCATCAAATACAAGAGTGATGGACAGATTGAGAGGTACAAGGCAAGGTTAGTGGCAAGAGGATTCACTCAAACATATATGGGGAAGACTACCTTGACACTTTTGCACCTGTGGCCAAGCTCCATTCAGTTCGAGTCATCCTCTCAGTTGCTACAAACCTAGGATGGGATCTATGGCAGATGGATGTCAAGAATGCATTCCTACAAGGTGAGCTTGAAGAAGAAGTCTATATGCATCCTCCACCAGGGCTTGAAAGGCACGGTCAAACCAGGTAAGGTTCTTAGGCTTAAGAAAGCTATCTATGGTCTAAAGCAATCACCAAGGGCATGGTACCACAAGCTGAGCACAACTCTCATCAAAAGAGGATTCCACAAATCTCAAGCTGATCATACACTCTTCACCCTCACTACGCCATCAGGTATAGTTGTGATCCTTGTGTATGTTGATGATATCATCATCACAGGAGATGACAAACAAGGTATACTCGAAACTAAAACTTTTCTCAATTCGGTTTTTGATATTAAAGACTTGGGTGAACTAAAGTACTTTCTTGGTATTGAGATGTGCAACTCGAAAGAGGGGTTATTCTTATCACAAAGGAAGTACACACTTGATCTTTTGTGTGAAGCAGGAAAGCTTGGAGTGAAACCAGCAAAGACTCCACTTGAGGAAGGATACAAAGTCATACGTGAGGGGGAGATTGAAGAAAAGCCCTTTGAGGATGAAAAGCTGTACAGAAGGATGGTTGGTAAGTTGATTTATTTAACTATCACAAGACCTGATATATGCTTTTCCGTGAATCAGGTTAGCCAGCATATGCAAACACCAAAGATGCACCATTGGCACATGGTAGAGAGGATTTTGAAGTACCTCAAAGGCACGGCTGGTCAAGGAATCTGGATGGGAAGGAATGGCAACACCGATGTGGTAGGTTATTGTGATGCAGATTGGGCAGGAGATAGGAATGATAGCAAATCAACCACAGGTTATTGCACCTTCATTGGAGGTAATCTGGTGACTTGGAGAAGCAAAAAACAGAAGGTGATCTCGCCGTTGTACTTGCGCAACAGTTTCCTTTTCTTTTAATTGTTTTCACTCACAACCCCAATCTTAGTTTGTAGTTGAAAGACGATTTCTCACCGTTCCCTGTGGATTCGACCCCAGCTTACCGATACTATACTAGTAGGAGAGCCGGGATAAATTTGCAACACTCGGAGACGTGCTCGTCAGCAAGTGCTGTAGACGATTTCCAATGAAACACTGTTAACCAACAAAATGACTTTGAATGAAGAAGTTGTATGAATATTTGGGTTTGTAACGCATTCTTCTACTCATTTACATGCTCGAAATCTCATAAAATGCTATTGAATCATTGTTGTTTACTTCTAAAGAATTTACATGACGAGCAAGTAATGTAGACGATTTCCTATGACACCCCTTTAACCGACAAAGTGAACATAAACGAAGAAAATGTATGAGTATAAAGGTTTGTCACGCATTCTTCTATTCGTTTACATACTCAAAATCTCATAAAATGCTATTGAATCATTGTAATTTACTTCCAAAGACTTTACTTAACGAGCAAGTTATGTAGACGATTTCCTATGAAACCTCTTTTAACCAACAAAGTAAATAAAAATGAAATATTTGTATGAGTATTTGGGTTTGTCATGCATTCTTCTACTCCTTTACATACTCAGAATCTCATAAAATTCTATTGAATAAATGTTGTTTACTTCCATAGACTTTACTTAATGAGCAAGTAATGTAGACGATTTCCTATGAAACCCCTTTAACCAACAAAGTGAACAAAAACAGAGAATTTCTATGAGTATTAGGGTTTATCATGCATTCTTCTACTCGTTTACAGACTAGAAATCTCATAAAATGCTATTGAATCATTGTTGTTTACTTCCAAAGAATTTACTTAGCGAGCAAGTAATGTAGACGATTTCCTATGAAACCTCCTTTAACCAACAAAGTGAACAGAAACGAAGAATATTTATAAGTATTTGGGTTTGTCATGCATTCTTCTACTCGTTTACATGCTCGGAATCTAATAAAATGCAATCATTGTTGTTTACTTCTAAAGACTCTACTTAACAAGAAAGTAATGTAGACGATTTCCTATGAAACACTGTTAACCAACAAAGTGACTAGGAATGAAACATTTGTATGAGTATTAGGGTTTGTCACGCATTCTTCTACTCGTTTACATACTCAAAATCCATAAAATTCTATTTAATCATTGTTGTTTACTTCCAAAGATTTTACTTAAGGAGCAAGTATTGTAGACGATTTCCTATGAAACACCTTTTAACCAACAAAGTGAACATAAACGAAGAATTTGTATGAGTATTTGGGTTTGTCATGCAGTCTTCTACTCGTTTACATACTCGAAATCTCATAAAATGCTATTGAACCAATGTTGTTTACTTCCAAAGACTTTACTCAACGAGCAAGTAATGTAGACGATTTCCTATGAAATCCCTTTTAACCAACAAAGTACGAAGAATTTGTATGAGTAATTGGGTTTGTAACGCATTCTTCAACTCATTTACATACTCGGAATCTCATAAAATGCTATTGAATAATTGTTGTTTACATCCATAGACTTTATTTAAAGAGCAACTAATGTAGACGATTTCTATGAAACCCCTTTAACCAACAAAGTGAACATAAACAAAGAATTTGTATGAGTATTTGGGTTTGTCATGCATTCTTCTACTCGTTTACATACTCAGAATCTCATAAAATGCTATTGAATCATTGTCATTTACATCCATAGACTTTACTTAGCGAGCAAGTAATGTAGACGATTTCCTATGAAACACTGTTAACCAACAAAGTGACTAGGAATGAAAAATTTGAATGAGTATTAGGGTTTGTCACGCATTCTTCTACTCGTTTACATACTCGGGATCTTATAGAATTTTATTGAATCATTGTTGTTTACTTCCAAAGACTTTACTTAAGGAGCAAGTATTGTAGACGATTTCCTATGAAACACCTTTTAACCAACAAAGTGAATAGAAAAGAAAAATTTGTATGAGTATTTGGGTTTGTCGAGCATTCTTCTACTCGTTTACATGCTCGGAATCTCATAAAATGTTATTGAATCATTGTTGTTTACTTCCATAGACTTTACTTAACGAGCAAGTAATGTAGACGATTTCCTATAAACCCCTTTTAACCAACAAAGTGAACAGAAACGAAGAATTTGTATAAGTATTTGGATTTGTCATGCATTCTTCTACTCGTTTACATACTCAGAATCTCATAAAATTCTATTGAATCATTGTTGTTTACTTCCATAGACTTTACTTAACGAGCAAGTAATGTAGACGATTTCCTATGAAACCCCTTTTAACCAACAAAGTGAACAGAAACAAAGAATTTGTATGAGTATTTGAGTTTGTCATGCATTCTTCTGCTCGTTTACATACTCGGAATCTCATAAAATTCTATCGAATCAATGCTGTTTACTTCCATAGTTTTTACTTAACGGGCAAGCAATGTAAACGATTCCCTATGAAACACTGTTAGCCAACAAAGTGACTAGGAATGAAAAATTTGTATGAGTATTAGGGTTTGTCACGCATTCTTCTACTCGTTTACATACACGGAATCTCATAAAATTCTATTGAATCATTGTTGTTTACTTCCAAAGACTTTACTTAAGGAGGAAGTATTGTAGCGGATTTCCTATGAAACACCTTTTAACAAACAAAGTGAATAGAAAAGAAATATTTGTATGCGTATTTGGGTTTGTCGTGCATTCTTCTACTCGTTAAAAATGCTATTGAATCATTGTTGTTTACTTTCGTAGACTTTACTTAACGAGCAAGTAATGTAGACGATTTCCTATAAACCCCTTTTAACCAACAAAGTGAACAGAAACGAATAATTTGTATGAGTATTTGGATTTGTCATGCATTCTTCTACTCGTTTACATACTCAGAATCTCATAAAATGCTATTGAAACAATGTTGATTACTACCAAAGACTTTACTTAACGAGCAAGTAATGTAGACGATTTCCTATGAAACCCCTTTTAACCAACAAAGTACGAAGAATTTGTATGAGTAATTGGGTTTGTAACGCGTTCTTCTACTCATTTACATACTCGGATTCTCATAAAATGATATTGAATTATTGTTTCTTACTGCCAAAGGGTTTACTTAACGAGCAATCAATGTAGAAGATTTCCTATGAAACCCCTTTTAACCAACAAAGTGAACAGACACAAAGAATTTGTATGAGTATTTGGGTCTGTCTTGCATTCTTCTACTCGTTTACATAGTCGGAATCTGTAGAGTGGTTTTGTACGATACTTTAAGTCCGTTACACTGCTTATATTCTAACATAGTTTAGTATAAGATTACGCTTTTGGTGTAGTTTTGTATTTCTGGTTGATTAGAAGAGTTTGAACAAAAATGCAACAAGAAGGCTGAATCTCGGAACTAAAGACAACAAAGTGACAAGGAGCCAAAGGAATAACGAGTGCGCGAGCAGTATGGCGCGCGAGTATGGGTCGCGCAGAAGAGAGCAAAATGATGACGTCAGCAGACAGCGAGATATCCGGAATGATGATGTCATCACGCGTAAAGAATAATTCTAAGTACGGTTTTTGGAGATCAAATATTTCCTAAGCTGATTTTTAGAGATGAAGATGATTTCCTACAGATATTCTTGCCTAAATATTCATGGAAACCCTAGGAGGCAAGCCTATAAATACAAAGCTTCATGGAAATCATGTGTGCGTACCTAGAGAGCTCGAACCGTGCGCGCGAACTGTCACGCGAGCATGACGACGCATCATTCAGATTTGTCTTGTTATTTTAGTTGTTCTATAATTATTCTTGAGATGTATTCATTCAGTATGAGTAGCTAACTTACTGAATTCGGTTTGGATTTGAATCTATGAATTATATGTTTTGAGGTTTTGTTCTTAAATTGCATGATAAAGTTTAGTATTATTATTTCGAACTCAATTGCATGATAATTAGATTTGGCGATTAAGCGAAGCCTTGCACCGCAGACTTAGTTGTAGAATCTATTATCTATAGTTAAACTATCAGAAGTACGTGACTGTGAATGATAGGAGTAACACTAGGATAGTTGATGGCTACCTTGACCGGATTCGTGGTCGACTAGACTAGAATTGAATAATAATATCATACGGACCTTGACCGGAATGTATGTGTAGGTTATTAAGCTGTGACAGGACCTTAACTGGCGTGAACTTACATCATGTATCTTTAGTGACCGAGGATAAACATAGAAATTCATAGTGAAGAATCTGAACCGAGCTCATCTCTTGCATATTTATTAACATCTTTCATACTTGCTGTCTGATCGTGCGCCAGTTACACTTGCGCAACAGTTTTCTTTCTTTTAATTGTTTGTACTCACAACCCAATTTTAGTTTGTAGTTGAAAGGCGACTTCTCACCGTTCCCTGTGGATTCGACCCCATCTTACCGAGACTATACTAGTAGGAGAGTCGGGATAAATTTGCAGCACTCAACGACGTTCTCGTCAAATTTTGGCGCCGTTGCCGGGGAGCGGCTAGAGAAGTTTCTTTTCTTTTCCTTTTTGTATTTAGTTTGTTACTTACTTTTTGTTTTCTTATTTAAAAATCCAAAAAAAAAATAGTTACGTTTAATTTAGCTGTTGTTTCTGTATTGTATGGAAGATATTGGTGAGAATAGTGTAGTCGACAGAAGAATAGAGACTCCAGACGCGCCGGTGCGCAACGCCGACAACGCTTTCGCTCGCCTACACCCAGCTTAACTCGAGGCACTAAGACGTGAAGTACGAAGAGATTTAGAGTTCAGAATGGCTGCTGAAATACGGAGGGACAACAACCAGATACAACGCAACATGGACTTACATGCGCCACCTCCTGTCGCGCACATACCTACGCAACCAGTGGCGCGACGCACCATCAAAGAGATGTCTGCTCCACAAGCAGTCAATCAACCTTAGTGCATCGTGCTGCCCCCGGATGGTCACTTCAAATTACGGACCCAGCTTGTTCACTACATACCTAAGTTCCATGGTATGGCTAGCGAGAATCCGGTGAAGCACGTGCGAGAGTTTGCGGCTATCTGTGAGAACATGAGGAATGGGAACGAGGGCCCAGAGTTACTGAAGTTGAGAGCATTCCCATTCTCGCTTTGTGATTCAGCTAGACAGTGGTTGATGGGGCTAGCACCAGGTTTGATAAGGACGTGGCCCGAGTTGCAGGAATGGTTCTTGGACAAGTTCTATCCTGCGGCTAAGGTGTCACTACTCAGAAGAGAGCTAGCTGCGTGGAAGCAACTACACGGGGAGTCCTTATCAGAATATTACGAGGTTTCAGGGAACTAGAAGTGAATTGCTACAGTCACGGACTTCCCCAGCACGTACTTATCGAGAACTTGCTCAACGGACTTACTGAGATGGAACTCAGATTGTTGAATGCTTGCGCAGGAGGCAATGTGAGGAATATGTACCCAGAGGATGTTTGGAAGCTGATAGAAGACACAGCAGACCAAGTAAGATATCAAGTGTCTCTAGAGAACAATCGCGCCAGATCATTGCATCAAGTGGACGTGACTGGAGAAATCAAGAAGCTGAAGGACATGATGCATAAATTAATGATGAAGCAGAGCGCTGATGTGAGACCATGCAAATTCTGTCACACCACAGACCATCAGACAAACGCATGCCCCTCCCTATTCGAAGAACACGCAGATGTTAATGCAGTATGAGGATGGAATAATGGTCAAGCTAGGCAAGGACAGCCTAGATTTGGATTAGCTGAGAACGGGTTTAGTTGGAAGAACGAACAGAATTTCCAGAGACTGCGCGCTGACTGGCGCGCGCAACCTAATGCACCCACTGGTGCGCGACCTTACGCGCCAGCTGCTTCCTCAACCCACCACACAGACGCGCTGAAGGACCAACGCAGAATACTAAGCCACCTAAGAGGTCACTAGAAGAGATTGTGGGTCAGTTAGCTGAGACTGTGCGGAAGAATGAAGAGCAGAATGACAAGAGGTTCAAATTGATAGAAAACCAGCTCACTCAGATTGCCACAGCAGTAAACGAGTTAAAAGCTAGTGATGGTAATCTGCCTTCTCAGGTTATTCAGAACTCGAAAGGAAGTATCAACATGGTCTAGGTAGACGCGCCACAACCAGAAAGTACTAGCGCGCCAATTGATACACACGCCATAGATGGGCAACAGAGCAGAGTGCAGAATTAGTAGTCGCACCAGTTTTCACTCACAGCAACCCTGACGCACCAGAGCAGAATGAAGAAGTCATGTTGAATGATTTCCAGGCGAGTTTGAAATTGTGTTTGGCTTCGGACCTACCGGAAAAGCTTGCTGATCTCGGAACCTTCACAATTCTGTGCACGATAGGAGATACGATTGCGAACAAGTGCATGCTAGACTTAGGGGCCTCGGTGAATTTGCTGCCATATTCCTCGTCATCAATGGGACCTCTAGAGCCGACAGATATTGGTCTATTGCTTGTGGACAACTCACGAACCGAAGTGAAGGGTAAGATAGAAGATGTCTTAACTCATGTCGATGGACTCAAGTTTCTAGCAGATTTCTATGTAGTCGACATAAACAAGTCGAATATTGGAGCGAGAGAAACAGTGTTGCTTGGCCGACCATTCATGAGAACCACGCAAGTGTACATTAACGTCGGTAATGGTATTGTGACATTACAAGATAAGAAACGCAAACTCAGATTAGATGTCATAAACCGAATCAGATTGTCCGAGGAACCAATAGTGGAAACTCAGGTAAAATTCAGAGACAAAACTGTTACATCTAGACCGCCGCACTTTGAGTCCATGCGCGCCACCCAGAAGACGATACCTATGGCTCGCCAGAACAACACAAAGACCAACCCACCTGACAAGAGGAGCAGAGAATGAGGTCGGGAACAGTGTGATACTTGGGACCAACATCGGAATGCTGAGAAAGTGCGCAGGATGATCCTCCAGAATAGGGCTGTGCGACTCAAGGATGCGCGAGAGCTAACATGCACACAGACTGGCGCATCTGAAGGGCTTAATACGCGAGATTATGCGTTCTCTATTTCTTTACCCTCCGATCATAATGATTATTCTTGTTCATTTGATACTAACTCACTTGACCTTTTGCCTTGCAGAAACAAGGATGGCCCGGACGTAGGCAAAATATTCAAGTGTGGGGGAGGAGGGTCGTGCACCATGAATGTACATTTGCGTCGAGCTAACGACGTTAAACAAAGTACCCGTCGGGAGGTACCCCGAAAAACTTAACTTAGTTTCGTTCTTTGTTGTGTGTGTGTGTTTTTCATGTTTAGTTTTTGCTTAGTTTAGTTTTAGTTTAGTTTTAGGTTTAGTTTTGTTTTAGGTTTAGTTTTAGTTTTGGGCCCAAGTTAGTTTTGAGCCATGCATGCATGTGAGCTTTTTTGTGCTATAAATATCTGATGCGGGGTTCATTTTGTGTTACATTTTATTTTCAACTTATCTCACTAAACACAAAAACCCAAAGCCACCGAGCCACCACCGCCGACTGCCGCACTGCCGCCGCGCCGTCGCTGCCACCAAACCCAGAATCGACCGATTTTTTACCAGAACGCAGATCTCAACAAAGGTAATCTACTTTCAAAATTTCAGTTGATTTGGAGGATGTGCTGGAGTTCCTTGCGTCATATGAGGGCCTTAGCGACCGGATCCGATACCGTCACCGCGATATCCAGTGGCGTATCCAGCCACTCATGTTAGGGGGCAAAAAATAGGGTATCCAGGGTACAAGGAGCAATCCAAGCCAACAGGCTACATGTTGTAGCTGACCTCTTAACAAATCCTCTATATATAATATCGGTTTTCTCAGGATTAGGGGGCAAAGGACCCTGCCAGCCCCCCTTAGATCTGCCCCTGGCGGTATCTACTATGAGGCGACACCATCACAATTCGGATCAGTTATGGGCTTGGATAGGATGCTGGGTGCGCAGGTTGATGAGCACACGGATCAAGAAGCTTCGAATGATTGGACGGATGGGAGCATGAGCAACGCATTTAGAACAGATAATGGAGGAGAATACATTTAGAACAGATAATGGAGGAGAATACATGAGCAACGCATTCAAGCAACACCTAGCCAAGAATGGGATTGATCACCAAACGAGCTGCCCTTATACACCTCAACAGAATGGAGTGGCTGAAAGAAAGAATAGACATCTTATGGAGGTGGCACGGTCCATGATGTTTCACACTAATATGCCTAAGAGGTTTTGGGGGGATGCTGTTCTGACAGCTTGCTACTTGATCAACAGAATTCCCACCAAGTCCTCAATGACATATCTCCATATGAGGTACTAAACAAAACCAAACCTTCCATTAATCATATAAAGGTTTTTGGGTGCCTTTGTTTTGTGTTAGTTCCAGGTGAGCTTCGAACTAAGCTGGATGAAAAAAGCACAAGGGCTGTGTTCATTGGATATTCTGCCACCCAAAAAGGATACAAGTGCTATGATCCTGTTTCAAGAAAGGTCTTGGTATCCAGTGATGTGAAGTTCATGGAATCCAAAGCTTACTTTGACAAGGCAGGGTGGGAGGAAGTAACAGATATCTCAAACTCTCCATCAGACCTGATCTTGAGGGGGGAATACAGGATGATGCACATGATGAACCTGATGAAGATTCAACCACAACTCCTCAAGAAGTTGACTCATCAAGTCATGATCAGGAAGAGAACCAGGAGAGTTCAGATTCTGTGAATGAAGAAGATGAAGATCAAACTCAGAATGATCAAGAGGAGAATGAAGAAGAAGCTGATCAAGGACAAACACACCCTGCTGATCAAGAACCAGAATCAATTCAAGCTGAGCAAACACAAACTCTAAGAAGAAGCACTAGGCTGAGGAAGTCTCCATCAAACTGGAAGATATTTTTTAATGGTACTGCTGTTGCTTATCCTATTCAATCTGTTTGTTCTTTGGATGGGTTCCCAAAGGATCACCGAAGCTTCATCAGCAAGTTGGACGAAGGGGAAGTCCCTAAGACCTATGCAGAGGCCAAAGACCACAAGGAATGGGTGGCTGCAATTCAAGAAGAGACCAAAGCCATGGAGAGGAATGGAACTTGGTATGAATCTGATCTTCCCAAAGGTAAGTAGGTCGTGACCAGCAGATGGGTATTCACCATCAAATACAAGAGTGATGGACAGATTGAGAGGTACAGGGCAAGGTTAGTGGCAAGAGGATTCACTCAAACATATGGGGAAGACTACCTTGACACTTTTGCACCTGTGGCCAAGCTCCATTCAGTTCGAGTCATCCTCTCAGTTGCTACAAACCTAGGATGGGATCTATGGCAGATGGATGTTAAGAATGCATTCCTACAAGGTGAGCTTAAAGAAGAAGTCTATATGCATCCTCCACCAGGGCTTGAAAGCACGGTCAAACCAGGTAAGGTTCTTAGGCTTAAGAAAGCTATCTATGGTCTAAAGCAATCACCAAGGGCATGGTACCATATGCTGAGCACAACTCTCATCAAAAGAGGATTCCACAAATCTCAAGCTGATCATACACTCTTCACCCTCACTGCGCCATCAGGTATAGTTGTGATCCTTGTGTTTGTTGATGATATCATCAACACAGGAGATGACAAACAAGGTATACTCGAAACTAAAACTTTTCTCAATTCGGTTTTTGATATTAAAGACTTGGGTGAACTAAAGTACTTTCTTGGTATTGAGATGTGCAACTCAAAAGAGGGGTTATTCTTATCACAAAGGAAGTACACACTTGATCTTTTGTGTGAAGCAGGAAAGCTTGGAGTGAAACCAGCAAAGACTCCACTTGAGGAAGGATACAAAGTCATACGTGAGGTGGAGATTGAAGAAAAGCCCTTTAAGGATGAAAAGCTATACAGAAGGATGGTTGGTAAGTTGATTTATTTAACTATCACAAGACCTGATATATGCTTTTCCTTGAATCAGGTTAGCCAGCATATGCAAACACCAAAGATGCACCATTGGCACATGGTAGAGAGGATTTTGAAGTACCTCAAAGGCACGGCTGGTCAAGGAATCTGGATCGGAAGGAATGGCACACTAGTACAGATTATATTTTCAACAACGCTTGTTATTAAGCGCTGTAAAAAAAATTATATCTTTAACAGCGCTTTAATAATAAAGCGCTGTAATATATCTATTTAACACAGCGCTTCTTATAAAACGCTGTAGAAAACTTACCACAGCGCTTCTAATAATAAGCGCTGTGTTAAATAGTATTTATCACAGCGCTTCTTTAAAAAAGCGCTGTGAAAAATGCTAATTAAAACGTCGCGTTTATTAAAAGTGACGCGTGTTATTTATAACAGCGCTTCTTTATAAAAGCGCTGTCAAAAATACTAATTAAAACTGAGCGTTTATTAAAAGCGACGTGTGTCATTTATAACAGCGCTTCTTATAATAAGCGCTGTGATAAATACTATTTAACACAGCGCTTTTCCTAAGAAGCGCTGTAAAAAATATATATACTACAGCGCTTATACCGATAAGCGCTGTTAAAAATACGTTTTAACCCTAGTAATTTTGCGTCTTCAAAGTTTTACTCCCACTCAGATCCCGCTTTACCGCCGTCGTCAAATCTCTTCCGTCGCCTTTGCTCCGAATTTCCGACTTAGCTATGTTTCAAACCCTAAACTCACGCTCAGCTTTTCCAACTTTGCTCCGTTCACTCAAGGGTTTC
Organism: Sedum album; assembly: GCA_006409495.1. Lineage (NCBI taxonomy): Eukaryota > Viridiplantae > Streptophyta > Magnoliopsida > Saxifragales > Crassulaceae > Sedum > Sedum album. The sequence continues at coordinate 410 of QZGG01003618.1, read as the reverse complement.
ATACAAAGTTCCGAACGGTACTCTTCTCATCTCTGTTTCAAAATTCCATCTTAAAAGTTTGTGTAATTTGTTTTTTGTTGTATTAATCTACTTGTATACTGTTATTTTGTGTTTGATCATGAATAATTTTGTTAAATATGTAGAAATGTAGAATTTGTAAATCACAAATGATAACAGTGATAACGCGGGAGAGTGTTCCGCGCCATCCAGGAGAGGCAAGAGGGGGCCCACATATTTAACTAAATTTTGTAAGGAGAGGAGTACATCTAATACTCAATGCACTATTGAGTTTAACAGCGCAGGAGTTCCAACGGGTCCGAATAAATCAATATGGAGAAGTGCGCTATGTTTGGCAGCAAGAACACGTGTTCCAATTACTTATTAAAATTGGAGGCACGTGCCTGCAGAGT
>QZGG01003617.1:0-22007 GCA_006409495.1 Sedum album | reverse complement strand
ACCATTGAGAAAACAACGCCTGGTCGAGAATCTGAGTTTGATTTGAGGTAAGTCCAAGCATGTACCTTTATCTTGTCAAATTTAACTGTTTGAACTTGTATTTTCTCCGCTGGCTATCTGATTGAGTTCTGAAAGTTTGATAATACAGCATAGTGTTTCACTAACTCTCTGTTTCGAAAATTTAAAATCTAATATGTGTAGCTGACATACAGTTTGTGGTGTTTATAAATTACAATTGTTGGCGCCTCCATATTTGGTTGTATGACTCTTAGAAGTGATAACCAAGGTAAATAACTGGTCTTTTTGAACAGAAAGTCCAAGAAGATGTCTCCTCCTTACCGTGTCATGCTGCACAATGACAACCACAACAAGAGGGAATATGTAGTCCAAGTACTAATGAAGGTTATTCCAGGAATGACAGTTGATATAGCAGTCAATGTCATGCAAGAAGCTCATATCAATGGCTTGGCTGTTGTGATCATCTGCGCACAAAATGATGCTGAAGACCACTGTATGCAGCTTAGAGGCAACGGTCTCCTGAGCTCCATCGAGCCTGCAAGCAGCGGCGGATGCTAAATTTAATATCTCGGCACAAATGCCCACTCCCTAAATCAGCTGCAATCAAGGTCATAAGGTTATATTACAACAAGTAGTACATGAATTTGCCTTTTTGTGTAAATAACATAGATTGCTCCCTACCCCGCCTGAACGGAAATATTTATACTCAAGAATTTTGATGGTTATAATACATGCTTATCTATAAATTTGTAGAGCAATATATTTTTCTGAGTTTATCTTAAAATTAATTTATTATTTCAAATTTTATATAGTTTATTTAAATTGTACTATCATTTATCTGTTTTCACAAATTCAACAGTTTAAACTTATCAAAAAGCTTATCATATTTACCAGAAGCTTATAAATAAGTGACTAAAATCTCTGATCAGAATCTCCTACTTGAGAAAGGTTCACATAAAATCAACAATGGCAGAATCAAAGCTCCTCCTCGGCCTCTCAGTTCTCCTCCTCTTCGTCATCTCGGGTACTACTGCTTACTCCTTCAATATCTCGAGATATCCCAACTTTCAGATTGTCTCCGGCTCTGGTGAAAACGGATCATCACCTCCAGACCCAATCAAGGACTGTCGGTATCGCCAAGCGCTTCTCAACCACTCTGCTGCTAGATTCCAATGGATTCTATATCAGAGAGATTTCCACTGGAGGATTAAAGAGGAAGCTCGTAAGCAACGGGAACGTCGGGAAGCTGAGGATGCCAAGTTTCGGTATGTATTTCCTTTTCGAGTATATATTTGTATCAGTTCAATTATTTTGAAATCACCTTCACTGTGATTTGTGATGTTTTCTTAAATATTAGCTACTTGAAACTGCTAAGAGGTTTCGGCAAGAGGATTGTATCCGGTGCTTGGCAGTGGATTCAGCCTGATGCGCTTGAACTTCGTGGTAGAAAGCATGAAGAAGCTCTTGCGAAAGCATTCTCTAGGAGAATGGCAGAAAAGCGCAGAAGAATATGATTCCATTGCAATATAGCTCAAGAAGTGCTCCAATTTGCTTTGCAAGAAACAGGAACTGAGTGTGTCAGGACTCAGGAGTAGACTTTTCTTTATGTTTTCTTAGAATATTCTTAAAAAATATTTAAAAGTTCGATGTAGACCAAGTTTACTGAATTCTTGAATAAGAAAATCAGACATGTTACAAATGATTCGAAGAAAACGCTGGATTCATGTTGCAAGAAAACCAGACTGTCTTTTTCCGTGTTGTCAACGAGTCATGCCCGGTGCAGCCTTTGGCGCATCTGATACAGTGTTCGCACCCTGCTTCATTTTTTCCTCATTCCAACCTAGACAGAATTACCCAAGTATCTTATAATAAACATATTCCTCATAGTGTCACTTAAATAAATTTGAAGTTACCAATGGATGGATCGAGCTTGTGATGTTTCAATTCTTCATACTCTTGGCAGATTGCACAGTGTGTGAAGAAACAATGAACTACCTAGTCGTTGCAGGAATCCGATATAACGTATTTTTTCCTCAGTTTCCTTCGGTACCTCCCGAGTATATACATCCAAGGCAAATGAAGCTCAATGTGGTAAAGATGAGTGCACCCACAACACAAGCTGGCACAAAATGGTTAAAAACAACATAGGAATAATTCTTCCTATGATACAAAAATTCAGGGACATACATGTTTCTCCTCTTTCAATGATTTCGAAGTTCCGGCCCAAGGTGATGAAAGGGCAACATAATGTCAGACACCTTCAGACAGAGATGAACTAGTCATTTCAAATTAGTACAAGAAAAACTAGAAATGTATCGAACTGTAAGATATATGCTTACAATTATGTGTATCTTCCATATCGCAACATTCACATAAATCTGTTTCCCAGCCATCATCAAAATCACAACCCTTTGGACATGATAGATGATCATTCATCAGAAATCATAAGCAAGAAATCTTATACACCATTTTTCACAGAAGAAATGCGCAATCAGATCATAAAGACATAGTACTTTTGTTTTTACTGTACAGGAATCTATATGCAGCAGTTAAATCTTAGATTAAACAAAAGCATACAGTTTATTGCAGATGAGAGGAGATGGAGATGATATATTATCTTACAGGTACAGCTAATGTTTGGCATCGAAAGAAACTCCATCGGATCGGACGAGCTTTGATGCAAGAATGGATCCGAAAGGTAATGAGCTATCTGATGGCAATGCACATAAGAAAGCTGTGTTTGAAGGATTGTTGTAGAAGTGGAGAGGGTGTTAGAAGTTTGTCGATCAAATTAATACAAAAATGTAGTATAGAATATTGTATGCTTGCTCGGCTACTCGACGTGTATGATCTGTTGAATTATTAATGATCGAATCGAAAATATATATATTTTGTATGTCAATACAAACAATTACAATCGTTGATTAATAAAAAATACGAGTAATTTTGTTTGCTTTGACATGTAAAATTTTTGATATTATTTTTGATGAAAAACAGATAATAAAACGTGCAACTGCAGCGTTGACTACAGAAAAGCTTCTTCTTCAGATCGTCAAAGACCAAATCAAATTCCAACCGTTACACTTTCTCTCTCCTCTCTCCTCAGAAGCTTCTTCTTGTTAACGTCGTCGTCGTCGACGTCGTGGTCGATTTCGTGATTCTTCATGCTCTGCATTTTCCGCTAATCGCCTTCCACCTCCTCTATTCCCATATCCTCCAAACCCTAATTTTATCTATTCGTCCTCGCACGTTCCGCATTTTAACCTAATCGGACATCGAGCAGCTTCTGGTCCGACATTGCGTCTGAGTGTCGAATCGATCGCTGGCTGTTCATCGTATTTGGTAATAAATCGGATTGTTTGGGGAATGTGATTTTTATTGGAGGTTTCGATTTTTGGAATATATTTTACTAGGAAATGGATGAAGGCATTTTCCTTGTTTAGCTGGATTTTGATCGGTTTTTTTGGATGTGTATCGAGGAGGAGAGTTTGGATTGATTGACTTTTGGAGACATTTTGTTGGATTGGGATGTATTTATATTGGGATTTAGTAGTCTAAAATATAGGCGCTTTGGATCCGTTTAAGGGAGGAACAGCGCCATCCAATGGCGCTGTCCAAGAGATTGTTTTATAGGAAACCACCTGATCATTTGCTGGAGATTGCTGAGAGAGTTTACGGTAATGCATTTTCACTTTGCACTATTTTTTTCTTAAGCAGATAGTGATACTTTTTGCGTGATTAATGTTTGTTGTAACTGACATGTTGGTGTGACAGTGTTTGATTGTTGCTTCTCGACTGATATATTGGATGGCGATGAGTTTGAGTATAACTCGTATATGGATGGTATTGTGGTTCAACTGCTGGAAGAATTTAGTGAGTTTTCATTCAAGGTATTTAACTTTGGAGAGGGAGATAAGAGTAGTCAACTTTATAACGTATGCACCCACTACCAAATGACAGTAATGGATTTTCCTCTACAGTACGAGAAATGTGCTCTGCTTCCTCTGGAAACAATTAACCAGTTTTTGCAGTCATGTGATAATTGGTTGTCCTCAAATGGGCAGCAAAATGTCTTGTTAATGCATTGTGAAAGAGGAGGATGGCCATTGCTTGCTTTTATGATTGCGGGACTTTTGTTATATAGAAAGCAGTATAGTGGGGAGCAGAAAATCCTAGAGATGATGTATAAACAAGCCTCAAAGGATCTTATTGAGTTTTTGTTCCCTGTTAATCCACAGCCATCTCAGTTGAGATATCTTCATTATATATCATGGAAAGCTCTTAGTGATAGCTGGCCTAATCCTGGCACTCTGCTCGAAATTGATAATATTATTCTCAGGTATCTTCCAGTATTTAAAGGGGGAAGTGTATGTAATAAACCTGTAGTTCGTGTATACGGGAAAGACCCCTCACATCCGGCCATTGGAAACTCAAAGCTTTTACTATCAACTGCCAAAAGCAAGATGCAACATGGGCAGAATACACAGGTATCATCATGAATCTGTTTAACTATTTGTGAATTTTATTTTCAAAATTGTTGAACTCGTGTTTAATCTGCAGGCAGACTGTAATCTATTAAAAATAGATATTCACTGCAGTGTTAAAGGAGATGTAGTTCTTGAGTGTGTCCATTTGGATGAAGATCAAGTGCATGAAAAAATAATGTTTAGAGCTATGTTCCATACATCTTATTTGCGGTCTAATCTCCTTGTTCTTGGCCGAGATGAAATTGATGTGCTGTGGGATGCCAAAAACGAGTTTCCGGAAGATTTTAAAGCAGAAGTAAGTTGTTATTGTTGGTTTTGTAAATGCATTTGATATGACATTAGTTAAATGCATACTCATATCTGTATCAGGTACTCTTCTTGGATGCCGAATCATTTGTTCATGTTCAAACTACAGAAATGACAAGGGAAAGGAGTAAAGAGAATGGATCTGCATTACATGAGGGATCTGGCAAAGAAGTTTGGACGGAAGAGGTGGACCAAATTTTCCAGGCATCTATTTCAGAGGATGTAAATCCAAGGCCGGACGGAAAGGTTTGCCCATCTGGTCCTCATGAAGTAAAAGGTATTGACACAGTCATTTTGCAAGGAAAACAAGATAAAGGGAAAGGTATTAATGTAGATCAGTGGGATACCAAAGCGGATCCTTCCAGCGCCAATGTTGATATGGAAAGAAATAAAAAGAGCAAGGAAGTAGCCATAGAAATGTCTGAAAAATCAGAAGTTAAAAGGAAAACACTTAGAGTTAATTTAGGAAATACTGCTGAGAAGTTGAAACTGAAAGTTCAGGAGCAAAAGGACAGTCCAGATGTTGGTAGGCGAAAAGCCGATAAAATACTGACTCCCAAACTGAAGAAGCCACCAACGTTCTTCACAAAAGCTGTTGCAGTTAATGCTAGTGGCAAACAGAAAGGCAAACAGCAAGAATCTTCAGTTACTCAGGCAAAGTCTCCAAACAAAGAAAAACCAACTATATCTAGATGGATACCTTCAAATAAAGGTTCCTATTCAAACTCGATGCACGTAGCATATCCACCAACAAGGACAATAAGTATACCTCCTTCTCTGGCTGCTGTTACTGTCCCAAAGAAAACAAATTTCCTAAGGAAGGGTGCTGGAGCTAAAAAGTCCGCCAGTCATACTGATCTCACCAGTGTACGAGTGACTCATGGGTCGCTTGACTCTCCTACTGCAAGATTTATCCGCACGCCACCATCTCCTTTGCCACAAGATGAACCAACACGCATATCAGTAAAAGCACGCAGGGCGCTCATGCTAGTGCCTTCTACTCCCCGATCACCACTTGTTTCTCCTTCTGCTTGCAAATATGGAGTTCCACCTCTACCATCTAGAGCCAGGGCATCAAGTAAAGACGATACTGAGGATTTCTGCAGCCCTTGCTCGCCTCTTCTAACACTGCCGACCCCCAAGACTACACTCTCTACCACACCCTTAGAATCGACACAAAAATCCAAGGTTGTTCCTCCACCACCTCTCCCTTATGCACCACTTTATCAGAATGGAACTGCGAGGCAGGAGAAGTTGATGCACTCCGTACCCTCAACTTCTAGCCCATCAGCATCTTCACTGGAAGAGGAGAGTGTTGACAGACAAGTATGTTCTCCCGAACCTCTAGTTGCACCTCTCCCTATGTTTGAAAATTCTCTTACTTCTCCCATCAAAAGCTCAAATGATCCATCTGTTCCTCCACCACCTCTTCCTGCGAAGACTGCCACAGTCCCAGAACGGAACAGTTTCGGAATATGCAAGGCTATTCCAATATCTCCTTTGCATGGAAGGTCACTTGACTGCTCTGTTACTCTTGCAACTGATCAACCCATACATGAAATGGCACCACCATCTATCGCACCACCTTTTTTGAGTGAGGAACATCCAGGAGTATCTTTGCCACTGCCAATGAGTGGAGTGCCACCACCCCCTCCACCACCTTCAGTGATGGGAGTCTCACATGCTCTTCATCTTTCCGCAGGTAGAGTGCCATCACCTCCATTACCCCCCAAGAATGCACTGCTGCCACCCTCACCTATCCCCATCCATGTGGCTTGTCCGCCCTCATCTCCTCTCAGCATCGCATTGCCACCTCCTCCACCTCCCCTGAGTAGAGCTCCACCGGCTCCACCAGCACCACCGCATCAACAGAGTAGAGTTCTGCACATGCCACCTCCCAGGAATGGAGAGCATCCATCATCCTTACCCATCTGTGGAGTACCCCCTCCCCCACCTCCCGTGAATGGTGTACAGCCGCTTACATCATCTCTCATAAATGGAGGGCTACCACCTCCACCTAACCTACCTAGCGTGGGTGTGCCACCTCCACCACCATCATTACGTGGAGCAGCACCTCCACCACCGATGGGTGGCAAAGGACCTGGACTTGGAGGCTTGTCATTTGGAAGAGGTAGCAGTCTTTCCCGTTCCATGTCAGTTAATAAGTCTTCACTGAAGCCACTTCATTGGAGCAAAGTAACAAGGGCTCTGAAAGGAAGTTTGTGGGAGGAACTGCAAAGGAATGGAGAAACTCACATGTATTGTTACTCTCCTGTCCACCTCAGCTTTCTTCTAACATAATCATCTCCTGATACAATAATATTCTGCTAACTGTGAGTCATTTTTGTTCATTTTAGTGCAAATGAGTTCGATGTGTCAGAGATAGAAACACTCTTTTCTGCAGTAGTCCAGAAGGCCGACAAAGGAGGAGATAAGCGCAAGAAAGCTGCACCCAAATTGGAGAAAGTTACACTGGTAATTCAATTTTTCATTTTATGGTATAGTCTGTTCTCTAATTTTCCAAGTTTTCAGTAACTCTTGTAAATTCTCGTACCTATGATGATTGTTACTTTGTATTCTATATTGACAATATTGCATGAATTATTTTTCACAATGATGTTTGTTCATAATAAATAATAATGTCAAACACGCTAATTGCTAAATGATTCATCTCTATTTCAACTGTAGTGGTCCTTTCTCTTTTTATTGCATAATCGAAGTATATAATTCTGAAGATCTCCATGAGTTTGATGCAACAGTAAAAATGGATAGATCAGCTTTGCGGTATAATGTGTGCTTGATTAGTGGCTACTCTAAACCCATCATTTGTTGATAGGATTTGTTTATATCATGTCATATAGTCCAATATCAACATTTCGCATGTCCTTACAGTGAATCAAATGTGACTTAGTGAATTTCATAGGTGAATTAGAGTGTTGGGCATTTATTCTTCCAGATATTACTACAATTCAGACATTGACCTAACAATGCCTCTCTACTGATTTTTTGTTGCCTAATAGTACTTAGTGATTATAACCTTTTGTGAACAATTGTGCTATTATTATCTCCAGATTGACTTAAGAAGGGCTAATAATACAGAGATCATGCTCTCGAAAGTGAAGATGCCCCTTCCTGACATCATGGTATGATACTGTTTACTATACATGACCTATTTTATGGAATAAATTTCATTATCGTTGACAATTAGATGATCTAAAGTTCAGGTCTTACAAAAAATCCTTAAATATCCCTTCTCAAAGGACACATCCTCGATTAAACTTACATTTACCCAGATGTGGCGAGCTCACTCTGTATGTGTGGATATTAGGTTATCATTCAGATACGAATTAGTTTTTACTGCTCGTATGCATCTAAACTTTATAGTTGAGACAGAACCAAGGCAATCTGAATTTATATCTATCTACAGCTTCTAAACTGATTGTTTTTATTTTGAACATTTTATGTTTCTTTCTCCCTGGCATTTTTTATGCATAACTTAGGACCCTTTCAGTGATGAATTAGTAAAATTTTATATCAGTCAGTTTTATTGATTTCCTACTCTGCCTAGATCACAGGTGATAAGTTTTAATGTTTATTATTGTATTCATACTCAGACAGCGGTACTTGCATTGGACGATTCTGTTTTAGACATTGATCAAGTAGAAAACCTTATAAAGTTCTGTCCAACCAAGGAAGAGATGGATCTCTTACAGGTTAAGCTGCCAAAATGATTATTCATATTTTTCCCAGTATTGTTCAGTTTAAATATATTGTTTTTGATGCTTTTCTTATTAAATAGATTTCGACTCTTTTGTTTTTCAGGCATACACTGGTGATAGGGAGAAACTCGGGAAGTGCGAGCAGGTTTGTAGATCTTAATAAAGGTTTAGTTCAGCTTTGCTATATCATAATCTGATAACTTTTCATTATTTTTATAAGAATGGGGAAACAATTGGGACTAAAACAGTAGGTGATTAATGTTATTTAGGTTGTGAGCCGAAAACTACTTTGTTATGTCGCTTATTGCCTTGGGTTTTACCTTCCGCTTCTTTACTATCATTTGCAAAAATGTAGCAATGGTACTTTTTAGATCCATAGCAGGTTTTTTGGTACTTGCTTCATTAGGATCTGGTAGTTTCTGTATCAAATAAAGGTTCTGGTAGTTTCAGTCCTTTGACCTTCCTTGGGCTCATGACCTTGTGGTTCAAAATATCTCATGATTGCCTTGGGATACATATCAAGCTGCTAATAGGCTTTTAAAATTCTGTGAGAGAAAACTGGATAAATAACAATTTTGAACCTCGATGTTCACAACCTTATGCCTGTATCTGATAGGAATGAAAACAGCTGTTATTTTTTATCCAAAGGCTGAGTACAATTAAGGGGCAAATTTTTGTTGATTCCAATGGATCCAGCAAGCCAAAAGAGCTTCATGCTTTTTAATTGAGTTGAATGTAGCATAGGATAACAATTGTCGTGATCCATTGCAATGTTGTTGTGTTCAGTTTGGGTATCTACCTCAGCGCTAAACTCATTTATATAACATCATTAAGCTTTGTATAATATGCATAAACCCAGTTGCGATATCATTTATTTACTTTTTTGTAAGCATCTATGAAATATCTTTAACATCTTTAATATTGTAGTTCTTCCTAGAGCTGATGAAAGTGCCAAGAGTGGAATCGAAGCTAAGAGTATTTGCCTTCAAGCTTCAGTTTGGCACTCAGGTTTTGCAGTAAATTTGCTGTTGATATAATTACAATTGAGTGTGTCAAGGATTCTCTTCTAACACATTAGGTCTTGCAGATATCCGATTTTAAGAAGTGCCTAAATATCGTAACTGTGGCATGTGAAGAGGTAACAATTCATCATTAATCAGTTAACATGTAACTTCAATCAATTTACTTTATCTTCATTGGTGGGACCAGGTGCGTAATTCTGAAAAATTGAAGGAAATAATGAAGAGGATTCTGTTTTTAGGCAACACTTTAAATAATGGAACAACGAGGGGTAATGTCCTTACAATCATTCAGATGCCTCTTTAAGTAGTATATGCAATTATCCATGTCATAAGAAGTGTTTGAACTTAACACAAAAAGAGCTTGATATAAAGTTTGTAGCAGATGAGATTATGTTAACTTTTTTATCATAATTTCACATTGTGGTTAAAATAGCACATGATGCGTTGTTTGATACATGACACAGACTATCATTGGGGTTTCCAAACTCAATTGAACTGTAAAATATGATTTGGTGTTTATATTGTCATAATTTCCAAAACAGTTATACACCGATTACATGGGTTCATGTAAATTATAAACTTACCTGGTTGCATCTTGAATTTTTCAGGTTCTGCAGTGGGATTCAAATTAGAAAGTCTGCTAAAACTTTATGATACACGTTCTTCTAACAGCAAGATGACTCTCATGCATTATTTGTGCAAGGTATCTCAGTTTTGCTGACCCTTTTGGCATTCACATGACTCATATTGCTATTTTTTAATGTTTATCGTACTAGGGTGTATTGAAGGATGATGTATGTGCCTTTGTAGGACTCATCATTAGTTTTAGTTTTAGTTTTAGTTTTAGTTTTAGTTTTAGTTTTAGTTTTAGTTTTAGTTTTAGTTTTAGTTTTAGTTTTAGTTTTAGTTTTAGTTTTAGTTTTAGTTTTAGTTTTAGTTTTAGTTTTAGTTTTAGTTTTAGTTTTAGTTTTAGTTTTAGTTTTAGTTTTAGTTTTAGTTTTAGTTTTAGTTTTAGTTTTAGTTTTAGTTTTAGTTTTAGATTTAGGTTTAGAAATTATGAATATTAGTGTTGCGTGCCAGATAAAGATATGCATCCTTTTACTCATGCTCTATGTGTGTGTACCTCCCATTTAGATTAGCCGCACGTACTTTTGTGATTCATATTCTTTATCTAAATTACTGAAGCAAATTGCTATCAACCTTATGGTCCATTATTTTCTCCAGATTCTGTCTACAGTCTCAGTGGTTGTTTTTCTCTTTTCAGGTGATTGCTTCAAAGTCCCCTACTTTAATAGATTTCTATAATGACCTTGGTAATCTAGAAGCAGCATCAAAGGTTTGCGACTTTCACTCTATCTGAATATTGATCTTTGTCTTGAATAACTTGAAATTTTAAATTTTAAATTCTGACATCTTGCAGATTCAGCTGAGGTCATTAGCAGAAGAGATGCAAGCTATCAACAAGGGATTAGAAAAGGTTAAGGTGGAGCTAGGAGCATCTGAAAATGACGGCGCTGTATCAGATATGTTTAGGAAGGTAACTCTTTTATATAAAACACTACCTGAACCTGCACAAAGTCGGATGTCCACTCGCTTGTTTCAGTTTCCATCATCATTACGTTATTATTTCCATTCCAAAATGAGATTGCACATCTCATTGCGTAAATATAGTACAGAATTTGGCAGTTCATCAACTGAAGTAGATAGGAGTTTCAATTAATTTTGCTTCTCTTTAGTCTTTACATGCTGTTAATGACACTTGATTTGCAATTCAGGGACAATTTAGGTTTTCAAAATCGGCTTCTTTCTCTTCACATATGATTTCACTATCTTTGCACATTATTCAACAAACTAGCATATAAAAGCAGCAAAATGAGAGATGATAATCAATGCATCAACGTATCCAAAAAATGAAAGCAGTTCAGCTGACAAACCGAACTATTGAAAGCTTGCACTATGCTAAATGGGACTGGCAGTATAAATTAAATTTTCTGCCTTGATAATGAGTGATAGTTCATCATCCCTACAAAAATTTACTTTTTTGTTTTTTTTTGCACCTAGACTTTGACAGAGTTTGTTGGTAGTGCTGAATCAGAGGTGGCATCTGTGACAGAGTTATACTCAGCAGTGGTAACTTTGAACTCTATTAAACAATTCACCCATCCTTTGTCAAGTATAATTATACTATGAGATTTTCATTGTGTTTCTTGCTGCACAGGGTCAAAATGCAAATGGTCTTGCCCTTTACTTCGGTGAGGATCCAGCACGTTATCCATTTGAGCAGGGTAAAAAAATGAATGTTTACCTAAATGCTTAAGGTAGAAATAAGTTTGCATCAAGTCCCTAAAATGATTGTTTGTTTTTGAGCAGTTTGCGCAACGATAGTAAATTTTGTGAGGCTGTTTCAAAAAGCTCATGAGGAGAACCTCAAGGAGGCAGAACAGGAGAAGAAAAAACTTGAGAAGGAGGCTGAAGCAGAGAAGTCAAAAGAAACAAATTCGTCTAACAGTAGCAAAAAATAACGCAAATGGTTTCTTGCCCACCTTTATCTTAGCTTACAAGTTCCAGAATACTGGGGAAAACTCTCCTCAGAAGAACTGGCACTTAATGCTCAAGTGTTCCAAAGAGTTTATAACCATATAAAGGTAAGAAATAACTACTGAATTGAGTAGCACATATGAGGTGAAATTTATTGATTGATGGAATAAGTCCTTGTGGAGTTTAGGATTGATATTTTTACATTTTATGCAGGGATTGTGACATGACAAAGAATGAAAACAGACTCTTAAAGGTCTATCAAGGAGGAACTCCCCGATGCCTGATCCTCCAAGAAGAAGGGGAGCATCAGTACATGTCAAAAGAGTCAAACATGGAGTTCTGAGTTGCTCTGTTTTAAACATTCAAACGATATTACAGATTAAACAGAGTGGTTCAGGTTAGCATTTCAAATTTCAGGTTTACATTAATGCACAATAACTTGCATCGAAAGGAACTTTAAATGTGTTTTCCTCATATTAATTCAGGGAAATCTTATAGCCTCGCCTCAGGGATCAGTCGCGCTTCCTGCTTCCTGCTTCAATCATTTCGCTAAGCCGCATTGGAGTTTCTTGAACATCAATGAATGCATCCCGGTAGAAGAGCTGAGCCAAGAATCGAAAATCAACTCTGTATATAATTACTAATCTTCTAACTATGTTAGATTAGGGAAGGAGTGGAAGTTTTGTTAGAATAGTGTCAATGTCACTAATACAGAGGTCAAGGATAGATAGAAACTAGGGGTCATTCCAATATAGTCAGTGTAGCAATGTGTAGTTTTAGCTTCTCATCTTTTTGATGATTTAGTTCAATTATAATTCCTTGCGTACCTTACCAAAAGCTTTGCATCACTGTTGCCGCAATGTGAATTACTTTGTGCTTTCGAACCTGAGCATTTTACCCAGTATGACCTATTTGTTTACAACTTGACTACCCTTTCAAGACAACTTGAAAGTTAACTTGGAGGTTAACATGAAACAAGATGAACAGAAACAAGCAGATGTATATCAACCTTATGACAACAGACACAACTAAGTTACTAACATTCTTACTTTGTGCATTAATAAAGGGATACAAACTTGACATGTTCCATTGAGATTCAGTTACACGGACAGAACTAAGCTATAACATTCTTACTTACACAAGTTACAAAAGCAAAGAATATGACAACAAATAAGGTCAGAACATCTTCCTTGAGCATTAAATTATAAATTGAGTGCTAGTGGTTTCATGCCATGAAAAAGCACATGAAACTCAGTTCCAAAAAGGAATGCAACAAGCCAGACCATAGCCACCAAAACCAGTACTGGTACAATGAAAGCCGCGAACACGAAGGAGATGCACAAGGAGAGTATTAAAGAGATGGAAAAGAAGAAAAAACCAACGCAGAACAATAACAACCAGAACACCTTCTGATCCACTTTTGAGCTGTATAGAGTAGTCAACATAGCTTGCTGGTGTTAAAGCTGGATGAAGAAGGAAATATGGATTGAAGAGGGATGGAGGGATGAAGGTATATGTGCAACGAAAGTCATATTGGAAAGTTGTATATAAGCACCCAGGTGAGGGACTGTGGGGGCAGTGGAGCTGTTAGGTGCAATTTGGCTAAAATGTCGGCCATCTGCAATGGAAACACAATTCACAATGTTCGTTAATTGACTAAACTATTGAATTCAAAGCTTCAAAATGATTGATGCAATGTGTGGATGTTGACTCAGCTGCTTTAACTACATGGACATGGTTAATGGGCCGTTGGGGTAACAAGTTAATGGGCCTGTGATCGGCTGATTGAATAAAAATGATTAAATGGCCCATACAGGTCTCGAACCTGTGACCTTCGCGTTATTAGCACGACGCTCTAACCAACTGAGCTAATGGGCCAGTTGTTGCGATGGATTTTGGATTTATGGTTATGTAATAATATTAAAAACAAAGACCTACAAATCTATAATTAAAGAGGTCACCCAACTAAATCAAACACTAACCATACAATCATCCATTTCAAATTCTTGTTTAATTTTCCATGTCACTTGATTGGTTGTCATTTACTAATACTAACCAAACTCCCAAGTACAGACATTTAGCAAGATTAAATTAACAAGTATGTGACAATTACCGTTGCATCAGTACTACTTACAATGTAGTTAGTTAGTTAGTTGAAGTTGGTTGGAATCTTTGTCACAGTTGGTTCATCCAACATATCTCACTCACTTATATAACAACCTCATTTTCTTCTCATTCAACATCAAAAAAAAACATTCCCCAGATCATTTGATCAATCGCTCAATCATATCATTGTACAAAAAAGGTGATAAGATTCGGATATGAGATCGGCAAAAAAGTTTACTGTCATGATACTCATGGTAGCGGCGCTGATCAGCGCCGCTACTAGAGGCTGCGAGTGTAAAGTGGTGCAGTTTATCTTTGGCGACTCGCTTTCGGATGTTGGGAATAATGAAAAGCTCCCCAAGAGTCTAGCTAAGGCTAACTATCCTTGGTATGGGATTGATTATGGGAATGGTATGCCTAATGGGAGGTTCTGCAATGGTAGAACTGTATCTGATATCATTGGTAAGATTTCTTGCATCTAAAGAAATTAAAACATTCATATTCAACAAACTGTTCTAACAAAATCTAACTAAATGTTCCGGTAAAGGTGACAAAATGGGTCTTCCAAGGCCTCCAGCATTTCTAGACCCAAACCTGGATGAAGACACTATTCTCGAAAAGGGAGTGAATTTTGCCTCCGGTGGCGGTGGAATCCTCAACGAAACCGGTGGTTACTTTGTAAGTTAGAAACCTTACTCAGCAAATATATCTACAAGTTGTACTAATGAATCTGATATTTATATATGAATGGGATTTTTTACAGATTCAAAGATTTTCTCTATGGAAACAAGTGGAACTTTTTCAAGGAACCCAAGAACTGATCAGAATGAAAATAGGAGCAAAAGAGTCTGAAAAATTCTTCCAAGACGCGAAATATGTAATAGCATTGGGAAGCAATGATTTCATAAATAATTATCTTGTACCCATTTACGGCGATTCATGGAAGTACAATGATCAAGGCTTCATTGAATATCTGATGAACACCTTAGGCCAACAGCTTAAAGTTCTGCATAAACTTGGAGCAAGGCAGTTGATGGTATTCGGCTTAGGTCCAATGGGGTGCATTCCATTGCAGAGGGTTTAAGCTCATCAGGTGAATGTCAAGAAAAGACTAACAAGTTGGCCTTAGGATTCAATGTAGCTGGGAAGCAACTGTTGTCAGAACTGTCGGCTTCGCTTCCCAATGCGAGTTTCAAATTTGGTGATGCATATGATGTTGTCAATGATGTTATTACCAACCCATCAAAATTTGGTAACATATCTTTCCCTACTTTTATTCCATTTATGAATTTATAGTTCAGACTCTTGAACTTTTTTTTCTTTTTGTGACTGGCAGGGTTTGAGAACTCAGACTCGCCGTGCTGCTCATTCGGAAACATTAGGCCAGCTCTGACATGTGTTCCAGCATCAACTCTCTGCAAGGACAGGAGTAAGTATGTGTTTTGGGATGAGTACCATCCGTCTGACGCTGCGAATGAGATCATTGCCAAGGAGTTGATTAGGAAGTTTGGGTTCAAGAATGCGAATGAGACACAGAGTGAGTCACCTGCACAGGCACCAGAGGCAGCCATAGCTCCCTCCCCAAGCAATTAGCATTCCAACATCTTTTTCCCATTTCAATATTTTCTTACATTTTCATCTCTGAGAATTGTCCATTTTTTCAATGTTTTGATGTATGAAATTTACACATAAAAATTTGTAATAGTTGTCAGTACAATTTGTCCATTTTATATGAGTCATGAAAACCCACTTGAACTCTTGAAGTACATCAATATCTTTACAGAAAAAGAATTCAAAAGGGTTGGATAGCCTAACAAGCTACCCAATACACTTGATATTCTGTAGATTTCACAAGTTAATAGTTGTTGACACCAAAGCAAATCCTGTAATATGGATCAAGTCACTATGGCAAGATCTCAGAAGAGGTTTAGGGTAACTATTCAATGACGGTATTGTTACAAGAAGAGGCTGGCAGAAGGATGCAGCTAATTAAAATTAGAGGGAGCTATCCAGATGTCTGTGAAATCCTATGCAAGCTAGAGACAGCAGATGAAATCTGTTGATATATATATAGTTGGAGAATGGAGACTGGTTGCTTTGTTATTTTCATATCGCCTCAGCAGTCACTACAGCGTTGAGGTGGCTTAGGAGTGTGGCGGTTATTGGCTCCAGAACCTGGGTAGTCATTTATATCCACCGTCATTTTTTCAGCATTCAGATTTTCAACTTCTGGCACTTTATTCATTTGATGATCTAACCGGCTAGTTCCTGAAATTTTTATGAAAAAAGAATAAATTTTGAGAATAAATGATGAACACGCTATTACAGAGAAAAGTGATATATATATGTATATACAAATTCTTACTTGTAAGTGGGACAGCATGAAGACAGATGATTAGCTGGGAAAGCATGAATAACACAACCAGAGCGCTACCGCTAACAAGTTTGTTTTTGTCAGCCATTGTTGAAACAAGGAACACTCTGCTGGAGGGCACACGGTATATACTTGTCTGTCAGAATAAAGCCAGAGCCTCTATTTATATCTGCATTCTAAAATCCATGAGAGCTAGAAATGGCACTTGGGTGAGGTGAAGAAGTAACCCAAAAAGGCTTCTCCTCAGAATATAGATGCTGAAAATCTTGTGGAGGAAACATCGCTGTGATCCTTTTATAATAATCCAAGCCACAGATATGAAAACGAAGGAGCATTAGTCTTTGGGTAAAAGTGGGGGCTTGTGCAAGTGTGATCATGGCTGCAAAGAATATCAATAAGTCAAAATGGCATTAAAACAGAAAGTGGAGGCTGACTCCACGTCCACATTTGAGTTATGAAACAGGAAACAACTCAGCATTTGCAAACATAAGTCAACTTGAAACCAACTAATACATTCACAAACTGGCGGCAATCCACTATAATGGATTTAGTGATTTAATCAAAGGAGATTGAAACCAAAGCCTTTTGACTTGTGCTGCCAACAATAGTGGAAGCCACTTTAAACATCAAGGTATCATTAAATAACAGGTAAAGCAGATTAACGCAGAGACAAAAGTATAATTCAGATCTTAAAAGCTGTATTCACATGTAAACTTTTTTATACACTTCAGGAAGATGCTGGTTGGCCAAACTTTAGAGGAAAGCCAATTTACAAAAAGGTGGTTAGTTTTCAAACCAAGTTGATGTGTTTAGCATTGCATAGAAGTTCTTCATAATTTCTAAAAACTAGAAAGGTATCTACCAAACTTTCATACAAGGTATCAAAAATATTCGTCTGGAGTTGGACAACTGAAAGTGAGTGTAAGCTCATTGGAATATCTCAAAGAACAGGGCTTTATATATCAACAATTCAAAAATGATGATACCTTACGTCTTCAGGCGCAATTGTCTAGGTCTATGGCCATAACTCCAGCCACACAAAGCGAAGTTATATGTGGTTCCTCTTCATTTTCATAACAACTCTATTGAATAGGAATAAATTGGGTACCACAGGCAGTTGCAAATTCCATCTCAGCTAAGCATTGAGTAACATTAAGAGCTCAAAATCCATGTTCGGGTCTGCAAATAAATTTGATAAGCACAACATTAGGCCATAAATCTTATAAAACCTACAAAAAGGATCAAAACAGACAAACACCTTCATCTTAATCCAACTACTCATGCTTGAAAAATTACTCTATCAAACTTAATATCAACAACATGTAATCAGCAACTTTAAAGCTCAAAAAATTCCACACAATTACCACAACGAAAATCGACCATTCTCACTACTTGTTCGGAGAGCTTCGCTGGATTAGGGTTCGATACTCAGACCTCCACGTCATCGCTCTTCACGTAAGGTATGATGACGTGGCTGATTTTGATTGGATACGCCTAAAACATGTCTTCGCAATTAAAACGCTGCGTTTCGACAAGCCCATTTAGCAATTTGCGAATGTTCATATCAGCCCGATAAGATTGTAAGCCTGGCCCAATATATAATCTTATAAAATACGTTAATTAATATTTTCAAATCGAAAATTAGGGCTGAGAAGAACGATGGCGACTTTTAACGATAGAGCGAGTCGTACAAATCATGTGTCGCTCACCAAAATCCGCAAGATCACTCGCTGTTTGAAAGCCGGACAAATTGCTGTTGTTTTGGACTCTTTGTTTCAGATTTGCTTTCAATATGGGATTCAAGATTGGAGTGTGATGCTGATGATTCTTATGGCGTCTTTTGCTAAGGGTATCGTCGTCGCGATTATTTGTTATCTACTTGATCGACACTAAATCTTTTCATTGTATTTTTCTTCAAATTTGAAATAATATTACACGCATTTCAAAGGTTATTATAGTAATTTTATGTGACAGAATAACTTAATTTTAATTGTTGATTTTGACGTAAATGAATATTTATTTAAATGAATTGAGTGTTACCCTTTTACATTTATTTACACGTTTTTTCAACTTTACTATTCGAAACGAAATGACAAATTTAATATTTTTTGTGTGAAAATACAATCTAAACAACTATTAATCCAAATCACTAAATACAGTAAAATCAATTAAGTGATTTTGTCGAATTTTTTTGATACATAGACTGGGACACAGATCAAGAGGACTTAGGACCTGACAGAGCTAATGATAAAACCAATGGGCAGCAATCCAGGTTGCTCCAAGATAATTTACTTCGCAAAGCCCACTTTGCCAAGAAGTCAGCACAAGCATTAGCCTCTCTACGAATAAAACAAACCACCCATCCCTTGTTACTAGCCAAAGCATCCTGTATTTCGTTCATCCATAACTTATCACACTCCAAAACCACAGGATGATACATAACTGCAGCATTTACATTAGCATTATCTGTTTCAACAATAACATTGTCAAGTTTCAACATTTGCGCAACTCTAAGACCCAAAAGAAGCGCTCTTCCTTCCGCTGAGAAGATATTATGAACACCTGAGATAAGTTGAGTATTCACAGCCAAAACTGATCCCACATCGTTTATGATGACACAACTAAGGCCCGCCATTGAAGATGATTCCAGCCAAGCAGCATCTACATTAATTTTTGACACCCCAGTCGGAGGACATCGCCAAACAAAAGAAGACTCCTGATCTGAAAACATAAACAACGATTTTACCGTTTGCCTTGAATAGGAAGCATACAAGTTGCATATTTTATAAGACGCATATTGGACATCCAAACACAAACCTCATGCTTCACTTTATTTCTATTAAACCAAATGTACCAAAGAGTAACCAAGCTCTTACAATAAAACGCATTTGGTAACTGCATATACCAAGCAAAAAGCTAGTCCGCTGAACATTGAAAGTTTTGATCAATCAAATTATAATCAAATCCCAATTTGCTCCATAAAGCCTTAGACCACCAACAGTCTGAAAATAAATGATCGAAACTTTCCATTTTAAAACCACATACAGGGCAGCATGGTTTCCTAGTAAAATGCCTTATAAACAAAGATTTCCAATAGGTAAACCATCATGGAATAATCTCCAAATGAATATTTTAATTTTAGCAGGGAGATTAAATTTCCAAAAACGATTCCAAAACTTTTTTAAATGATTATCAGAGGATGAAGAAGGCCTAGAACTGACAACCAAACTTCTATCTGTGTTAAGGAAATTATAAGCAGAACTCACCGTAACACGGCCACTAGCATCATGCAACCATCTAAATTTACGCTGTCTTCACTCCACTCAAAGCCATGAGATATCATTCCTATCACTTTATATAAACCTCGTCAAACCTGAGAAGGCCTATATCCAATTTGAGCAGAAAATAAATCAGACTGAGGATAATATTTAGCTTTCATCAACTTTGCAATAATAGAATCAGTATTAGAAATTAATCTCCCAACTTGCTTAGCTAAGAAAGCTAAATTACAAATCCTTAGATCTTTAAAATTCATCCCTCCCCGATCCTTAGGCAAATACAAAATGTCATTTTTAAGCCAATAACTCTACTTTCCTTTAAGAGAGGAAGACCACCAGAATTTGCGGATTCAAATCATCAACCTATTAAGCACCAAATTAGGCATCAAGTAACAAGACATAACATATTGGGTAAAGCCGTAAGGACTGACTTAATAAGAACTTCTTTACCCCCAATGGACAACTTTTTGAGATCCCAGTTATTCAGTTTATGCCAAAATTTCTCAACTAAATCACTGAAACTCATCGACGGAGATCTACTCAAAATCAGAGGAAAACCCAAATATCTCTTAAGGTTTGCACACAGGGACACATTCAGAATATTCAAACAATCAGTACATAATTCAACAGGGCAATTCTTACTAACAACTAAACTTGATTTCTCATAATTAACTTGTTGTCCCAACAATCTTTCATAATTCAACAGAACAGATTTAACTTGAATAGCAACTTTCCTTTTCTAATTTGAAAAAAAAGATACTATCATCAACAAAGAAAAGGTGAGAGATAAGAGGGGCTCCCCTACTGACCCTAATGCCTTTCAGCAGCCTACTCGAAACAAGGGACTTGATTCTTGATTTTATAATTCAGCCACTCAACAGTCAACACACATTATAAACAAATAGGGAGATAGTGGATCTCCTTGATGCATAATGTTTAATGTAATAACGTGTAACTAATTCCACTCAAACCGACATTTGTTTACAAAAATGTCAAACAAGATTGATTTAATAATTATTTACCCAAAAAAGAAAATTAGATTTTGACAACCTTACTCGTTTCGGAGATTCCTAGGAGGATCAGAATATCACCGAATACAGCTCACACTGTCCTGTCTTTGTCTCTGTTTTTCTACACTCACATAAACTGAAGAGTGGAAGGAATTCAATTTCACACCGTTTATTTCGCATTTCATCCGACTTTCCGAAAGTGTTATTCCTTTATCTGTTTTTCGAGTCGGTTAAGGTGATCCACCACCTTCTTGCTTTCTCAATCCGATTCTCTCGCTCCCTCCGAAATCTCAGCTTGGCCCCCAAAATCTAACGTGGGAGGTGAGACGTCCGTCTAGTTTTTCTAGCAATCTTTTGATAAAGTTTGTGTCTTTTTCTTGATTTCTGCAATCTTTGTTGTTTCTTGTCTCATTTGCTAATCTGGGTCGGTCTTATTTTGGTGGATTTGAGGGGTTTTGGATTTTGCTTTGTTTGGGGGATTTTAGGGTTTGGGAGTTTGAGGGAAAAGATTTAAAATTTATAATGTGGGGGTTTGTTTTTGGGGATTTTGGGAGAATGGGCATGTTGATTTGGTGATGGGTTGTTTTGTTATGGGTTGTAAGTTTTGGCTGACTTTATGAAATTGCGTGGTTTTGAGGAATGTAGGTGGTGCTTTTTATCAGCTTTGATTCTGTTTTCAGGATGGGGAGGGTGAAGCTGAAGATTAAGAGATTGGAGAGTTCTAGCAGCAGGCAAGTGACTTATTCAAAGAGGAGGAGTGGTATTTTGAAGAAGGCGAAGGAGCTTTCGATACTATGTGATATAGAGATTCTTCTCCTTATGTTTTCCCCTACTGGGAGACCCACTATATTCCATGGAAATAGAAGGTATTCGTAAGACTTTGAATTCTATATTTATGTTATTCGTGTGTTGAATCGTCAGCTATGTGTGTGAGCTTTGGCCGTCACACTTGTATGAAAATCGCTTGTTTCAAATTTAATGCATTGTCAAGCTTGTCAGTGGTAGAGTACTAATAAAGTGTGGTTTCCGTTTATGATTAACAGTATTGAAGAAGTCGTAGCAAAGTTTGCTCAGTTAACTCCCCAAGAAAGAACAAAACGGTCTGTTACTTTGTAAAATACTGCTTTGACAAATTGTTGCTGTCTTTGA
>QZGG01003616.1:12500-22074 GCA_006409495.1 Sedum album | reverse complement strand
CTTACCATACGCAACTTCAACTGTGACAGATTAATTGTCATACGACTTATGTGTATTTTTTATGTATCAAGTGAACGTATTTTTGGTTTGTTAATAATCAGATGTTTGTTTTTAAAATTCAACCAAGTATGAAAATACTCTATTGTTTTTCCTTAATCACTAACGATGCAAATTTATCCATTTGATCTTCGGCACATCTAGCAAAAAAAATTCGATAAGCGGTAACAACGGGTATAATTATTCAGATAACTTATACATACGAATCATCTATTCTACCCAACTGAAGCTCTGATCACAATGACGCCTTCACCCAATCCTCATCGACAAGCGCATCGACAATCATCACAATATGACCAGTAGGCCACCTCCCTTCTGTCATCTAGCAAAACCTTTGAATTATTGATATTTGGATAGATACAAACCAACAGCCATGTATTCTGCTCAGCTGATCGACAAAGCAATACACTGCTTACATGATCCAATAATGCTATAAGTAGAGGAGCAATCTCCCAACCTTACCACAACAGTCTCTCCTTCCTCCATATCAGTCTCAAAATGGATCCTTACAAGGTATCCTTCTTTCATTTTTTTAGCTCCCCTTTTCATATGGGATTTTTCTATTATCAACCCTCAGCAAAATTCTAAACTTAGACAAATCTGGGCGTGTGCCCAATGCAACCTTAGCCAAGAATATGACATAAGACAACGTTGTTCATGGCTCATAAAATTTTACACACAATAAATAATTTTGATTATGTCTTTGATTTATTACTGGAGTGTCACTGGAGTCCAGGCTTAATTCATTGACACTCCAGTGACAATTTTGAATCTTGTTTTCTTGTATTGCTCTTTGAAATGATTTATTTGTGGTTTTTGACTGGTGCAGTATCGACCATCAAGTGCCTACAACTCCCCTTTCTTGACAACGAATGCCGGAGGGCCGGTCTGGAACGATAACCACTCGCTCACCGTCGGATCACGAGGTACTTGAGCTTTTCGTATAGATTTTAAAGACTGGTATAGATTTTACAGCTGGGCTAAGAGGAAGTGTTTTTGAACTGTGATTGCAGGTCCTATTCTATTGGAGGACTACCATTTAGTAGAAAAGGTTGCCAACTTTGATCGTGAACGGATTCCGGAGCGAGTTGTACATGCTAGGGGAGCTAGTGCTAAGGGCTTCTTTGAGGTTACTCATGACATTACTCACCTCACTTGTGCTGATTTCCTCCGTGCCCCGGGCGTCCAGACGCCTGTCATTGTCCGCTTCTCAACTGTCGTTCATGAGCGTGGCAGCCCCGAAACCATCAGGGATCCTCGTGGTTTCGCCATTAAATTCTACACTAGAGAGGTGAAAATAAAATCATGCCTATGTTTTTTTGTTCAGTTAAATTAGTTACTTGAGATGTCTAAACATTCTCTGTTTTGTGATTCAGGGGAATTTCGACATGGTGGGGAACAACTTCCCCATCTTTTTCATCCGGGATGCGATCAAGTTCCCGGATCTGATCCACGCCTTCAAGCCGAATCCCAAGAGCAACGTGCAGGAATATTGGAGAGTGATGGACTTCTTCTCCCATATTCCTGAGAGTCTCAACACGTTCACTTTACTATTTGATGATATCGGAGTTCCGTTAAACTACAGGCACATGGAAGGGTCAAGTGTCAACACTTTAACTCTAGTGAACAAAGCTGGCAAGGTACACTACGTGAAGTTCACATGGAAACCCACATGTGGTGTTAAGAACTTGCTCGAGGAAGACGCTGCCAAAATCGTTGGAAAGAACCACAGTCACGCGACGCAGGACTTATATGACTCGATAGCTGCAGGGAACTATCCTGAATGGAAGCTATTTATGCAGATCATAGATCCAGCAGATGAGGACAAGCTTGACTTTGATCCATTGGATGTGACTAAAATCTGGCCGGAGGATATCATCCCATTGCAACCTGTCGGCCGTTTGGTGCTTAACCGGAACATTGATAACTTCTTTGCTGAAAATGAAATGCTGGCATTTAATCCTGCTATTGTTGTCCCTGGGATATATT
This sequence comes from Sedum album, assembly GCA_006409495.1. NCBI lineage: Eukaryota > Viridiplantae > Streptophyta > Magnoliopsida > Saxifragales > Crassulaceae > Sedum > Sedum album. The sequence continues at coordinate 20,028 of QZGG01003616.1, read as the reverse complement.
ACTCAAATGACAAGATGCTTCAGTGTCGCCTCTTTGCCTATGGAGACACCCAAAGGCATAGATTGGGGCCGAACTACTTGCAACTCCCGGCCAATGCTCCTAAGTGTGCTCATCACAACAATCACCATGATGGTTTTATGAACTTTATGCACAGAGATGAGGAGGTATTCATAAATACATTTTGCCCGGAAATCTTTAAAACCTTGTAAGTCGAAGTTAATAACATAACTAAGACATGTTGTGTAACCTTGTAGGTCAACTACTTCCCATCCAGACATGACTCTGTTCGCCACGCTGAGAAGTACCCTACAAACAATGCTTTGATCACTGGAAGGCGAGAAAAGGTCAGTCTGTCAGTCAGTATTTTTTTCTAGGCAACATGACATCTCCAAATGATCAAATTCTAATAAACTTGGCCAGTCCAAGGCATGAGACTTATTCGAGCGGTTTGTTTGATGTGCAGGTGACAATTGATAAACAGAATGACTACAAACAGCCCGGGGAGCGATACAGATCGTGGGCACCGGACAGGTAAGTATCATTATGAAATTGCATTGAACTGATGAATGAAGGAATATATGAGCTTTGAATGGACTGATCATTTTTTACAGGCAAGAAAGGTTCTTGAACAGACTGGCCGAGTCTTTATCTGATCCGCGAACAACATATGAGATTCGCAGCATTTGGGTATCCATGTGGTCTAAGGTGAGACTGAACTGAGAAATTTGCATTAAGTGTTTAGAACTAAGCTGCTACTTTGAGTTGCTAAATGGAACTTCATTTGTTTGTGCAGGCTGACAAGTCTCTGGGACAGAAGCTGGCAATGCGGCTTAATGTGAGGCCAAGTATGTAAAGTTGAGAAGATGTTGCTTTAGAGAATCTGAGCTCCTGCTTGAGCTACACTTTGGTCACATTATGATTTCTCTACGTACTTACATATTTACCTATGTATCATGTATGTGATGTTTCAATTGCTGTGTTGCAATTTGCTGGAAAGTAAAATTTGAGTCAATATTCTAAATTTGAGTCATCAAGCACTGAATTTGCAAGTTACATACATCGAGTCGAGGAACAAGTGTTTATCCAATTTGCCAGAAATGGTTTTGAACATTCATTCTCATGCATCTGTACATTGACCTCGTCCTAAATAAAATTTTTTTTGTACATATTTTTCGGGCAGAGGTTTTATAGGTCCAACAACATATTTTTGCCTGAAAAATTAAAGAAAATGGATCACATTTAAAGGATAATTGTTGCACCTGGGATTCTGCAAGAACAAAGAAAATAGAGGAAGGAAGACCGGAAGAATGAAGAGGGAGAAAGGGGATTGGGTAACTGCAATTGTGAGAAGAAAATATTGTGAAATGATTTTATTGATTGTGTAAAATAATAAAAATGGTTTATATAGAAATACATGTGCTAGTATAATAGTAGTAATAATAAATCTATGATACTAATTATATAAGACCAAATTTATTATGGTGCTATGTTTATCCTAACAATCTCCTCAATTGCGACTATTAAAGTAATGTCGAGATTGCACTTCAAGTATTTGAACAGCGCTAATGGCGGACAGACCTGGCCGAAAATCACGTCTCAGCGTAAACAAGAGTTAAGGAAAATCATCCAAACAAAGATGGATGGAAAATATCTCACATCATAAACAAGCTGAACAGAAGTACGTCTCATCAAAAATAAATGTCACAAGAATAGATTAGTGATATAAGTGGGGAAACATCGGAGCGTTATTAGCTCAATACAAGGCTTTGAGTTCTTTTCGAATTGGATCCTTCTACTCCATTTTTCTTGAACTATTAAATAACCCATCAATTTTGTGTTTCAAAATTGAGTACCTTCCCAATTCGTTAACTGTACATCATAGGTGAATGTCGATAGACCTGCAGCCAGTCATTCTTGTTCTAGGGGAAGTCGACATCACAAATTTGGTTCAAGCAAAATAAAGACAAATTGTATTTTTGATGGAGGGCATTTGCCATTAATTTTGTCCCACGTCTATCATTTAGTTTTTATATTATCATTTCCTATATAAATGTAACTTTTTTTTCAAAAAAACATCTTTCAATCAAACATCTTTCGATCAATAAACTGCAAAAATCGGTAATGCCAATCTAGTCTCAGGATATATAACTGGTTTTACAAAAAATTAGTTTTTACAAAGAATTCTTAGAAGCCAGATGACTTGCAAAATGTATCAAATATCTATAAATATTTAAAAGAGATTGCTTATAGAGTTGGGATTGGAGCAACATCATGAAGTAAATTTCTGAGAGATTGATCGAGTACCAAGTGTGCTTATTTACCTAAAATGATGCGAGGGGCTCAAGTACATGGAGGTTTTTAGTTATGCTCAGATAATCTCTGAAGTGGAGGCTGCACTTGATCTAGCATTGGCTTGATCCTGGCTGTAAATATTATTCTGCGGGTTGGGTGTTGTTGGGTCATATGGTTGAGAAGCTATGAATTCAAGAGCTTTTACAATGTCATGTATTTTTGGGCGGTATCGAGGTTCTTCTTGAATGCACAATGCTGCAATGGCTATCATGTGGTGCATGCAGGTGACTGAAAATTTCCCTTGAAGTTTAGGGTCAACGAACCTGACAAACTTTTTTGGCTGCGTCAAGTGAGATATAGCCTGCAATGGTTACATATGGGGCTTGTGAGACATCCAAAAGTTGAATTTTTTAAGTAGACTAAAATGATGTAGAAAAAACTGCAAATAGTATAAACGCAATTAGGAGCCTTTAGTTTCTTACCCAAGGAACTATATTTTGCTCGTCACGCTTTCTGCTGCTGTCATATGCCTTCCAGCCAGTTATCAGCTCAAGTAACACAACTCCAAAGCTAAATATATCTGACTTGAGTGTCAAATGTCCACTCATGGCGTATTCTGGGGCACAATATCCATAAGTTCCCATTACCCGAGTTGAGACATGGGTATTTTCACCAACTGGTGCCAACTTAGCAAGTCCAAAATCTGAGAGCTTTGGGTTGAAGTCCGAATCCAACAGAATGTTAGCAGATTTCAAATCACGGTAGATGACTGGCGGATTAGCTTCAGAATGAAGGTATTCGAGCCCACGAGAAGCACCCACAGCAATCTTAACCCTCTTTTCCCAACTTAATGGCTCCTTATCTGGTCCTAAATCTGCAAAAGAAGAATAAAGAACATGTTAAACACCTGAATATGATATAAGAAGACCGATGCAATCTTCATCATTGGTCAAATTACCGAATAAATGATCTTCTAGGCTGCCATGTGTCATGAATTCGTAAACTAGGAGTCTTTGATCTCCATCGGAGCAATAGCCTTTCAGAGTTACAAGGTTGGGATGGTGCAGAAGACTAAGTAGAAGAACCTCAGTGATGAATTCCTTAAACCCCTGACAGCCATCAGGTCTTAATTGCTTAACAGCTACAAGCTGGTGGAACAATAATAACAACAACTTATCAGCTTCAATCACAAACAGTACAACAAATCAATCCAAATGCATGAAGCTCCATAACAAGTCAATAAATTTTCAGTAACAGAGAAAGAGTTTCTGTCAACAATGGGTGGATGTTAATAAGTACAGAAAGATGAGGAAGCAAATGTAACTTGCCTCCCCGGTATCAAGTTGACCTCTATAAACCTTTCCAAATCCACCCTCTCCTAGGAAATTAGTCTCTTTGAAATTTTGGGTGGCTGCGGCCAGTTGGCGAAATGTGAAGTTATTGGCTGCTGGCCTGTCAGAAGCGATAGAGGTGCCGGAAAGATCCTCAGACGCTGGAATAACCAGAGCTCGGCAAGCCTGAGATTCTTCGTTTACTTTCTTCTTTTTCTTATGTCTAAAACAACAAAACCAACCCATCTGGAAAACATCATCGTCAGCATAAATCAATTCACATGCATATGAAAAAACAACAACAGCAGATGAAATGAAAAGCAATCTGAGTAATCGAATTTTACTTGAACAACCTTGAAGAACTGAAATCTAGCGACTCAATCGCCAATCAGACACGAACCCAGATGCCAAAAACCCTAAATCAACGCGATGGTGATCCAAAGAGTCAATCTTTGGAGTGTAAACCCGACCCTCATTTCGATCAATTCAGAAATTAATCCCAGAAAACAAAAAATAAAATAAATTATACAGATTAAAACATGAAAATGAAATTGGGTTTTACCAGTTTCAATGCAAGGATACTGAAAATGAGGTAAATGGGGTATGCGTAGATTTTTCTGAAACGCGGTGATTTGGGAGGATCTCCTCGTACAGTGTGAGATTTAATTACTTCGGAAAGAAATCAGACATGTTTTTGTTATTCTGATTGATTAAGGTTTCTTCAGGTTCTGGAATTTAAATAATTCATTTAAGAACAAAAATAAAAAATAAAGATTGGGATTTGGCGATCTCTGACGATTTTACAATTGCTGGTTTGGTGTAGGGTTTTTGCGGGTTTAGGATGCTGCCTGATCAAGGTATGAATGCTTTGGTCTTTTACAGTTTTCCATATTTGGTCATTAAAGTTTATTGGTATTACACTTTTGGGAACCTTTATGATTAATTCTATACGTATTTTCCAACAAATGCCACTATAGGTTTTTTGGGAATTCTAGTACCTGATTTCTTTTTTGATGAAGTGTATAAGAGGAGTATGTTCATGAGAAACAATAAGTATTTGTGAGACAAAAGTATTAATCTTAAATATTGATTTTGATAATCTGACTATTGAGATTAAAGTTAGTTTTTAATAAATGAGCGGTCAGTTTTTCAAAAAAACCCTATCGTTTGAGTTTGGAGGTTTTATTTGAAATTTAATCTCAACCGTTAGATTATTATAAATCAATGATTGAGATCGTGTTTCGCGGGTCTTACATTTACTTAGATGTCCTTAAAATTTACTCGTGTACAAGATATTACATGACTTGAACTTACTTTCAGGCGTTGATTGTGATTTGTTCAAGAGTTGAGATTAATTCAATTTTCTATTACATTTTTAATTAATTTTTTGAATCGGATGGCTCATATTCTATTTTATTATTAAGATTGAAATTAAAAATAATGTATTAAATTGAAAGTACTGAAAAACTTTCTATGATTAAATGTGCACGACATTCATTGCAAAATGGATTTATTAATAGAAATGACAGTTCTTAAATTGTCAAATAAATGTGTTGACAAATAAGATTCCAATCAAATTTACTATATTAAGATAACTAGTTATCTGATGCACATACCGTGCATTCTAAGATAAGCTATATTATGCTATAATCAATTTTAATATAGAAATATATTTATGTAAATAATGAATGATAGAAGGGTATTTTAGGGAAGTGAACTGTGGCTTCAAAAAGAAACCGCCAATTCATCCCCTTCCTAGTTTATATATAGGGAAGAAAAAATAAAACTTATTATGTTGTGAGAGGGGAAGGTAGACTAAGAGATATAATTTTGCAATAGGATGAGGCACATTCTTAACTATATTGATCAAATTCTAACAATTAGAGCAAAGGTGAGAGATCACCAAATTCAATTATTTTTAAAATCTTAATATCTCCTTTAATTAAAAAACTTTAAATATCAATAGTTGGACTGATTAAAATTAATGATTTTAATAAATTTCTACGGTCTTTAAAACATGTCTTTCAATCTTAATTCTTCTTATAGAACATAAATACAACATCAATGGGCGATAAAATGAAAGATAACTAGATAAGTTACTTTATCAAATAGCATGTCATTTGATTATCATAGATTTTTAGGTAAAATCCAGGTTGTGATGACTTATAAGGCTCCCCTATGTACACACCTTTACTGAATATGCATTGACCTTTGCTTAATGCGTCAACAATTTGCTGACCATGAATGGTGCTCAATTAGTGTGTGATAAAGTGCTAGAGTGGAGTTTATTTGCTACTCGGGACAGGTGGTACGAACTCTGTGACCCCTGTCTTATACCGTTGGATCATTCACAAATCTACTTTTAGAATTTTATCTTTTAACAAAAATTCAAAGTGGACATATGCAAGTCAAAATGTGCAGATAACTAAAATAAAAATACAAACAATTGAATCTCAGAATGCACGTATACACAAGTTCATACAGAAACTTGACCCTAAAGCGCTAATCATACTTCCCTTACAATTTAAATAACTTGGACTATATATATTTCTTGAATTTTGCAGCGTCTCACATTGTATGTTGAAGATTTCAGAACTTTCTGAATTCAAAATTAGAACGACGTTGGCAGTTGAAAAATATTTCTATGAATGTAAATGCATTGACCCAACAATATCCTCACTATTTATATTTTATTATCGGAAAAAATATCACTACATCATTTTATCAATTATATGATTAACGTGAAAACGTGACATAAATACAAAAATAATCACATAAGAAATTTTTGACGAAAATGTAGTCATATTAGATTGGTATTAAAATCTCAAGCGGCTCTAATCAATTAAGTATGCTTATTATCATCGTATTAGAGCATCTATAATGGTGCTAGCTAAAACCTTTATGTGATTGGAGTCAGGGCCGGCCCGGAGGGTAAGCAAGGGAGGGCAAACGCCTAGGGCCCACTTGGTGGTTAGTGTAAAGACTTGATTATGTTGTAAACTTGGTGGTTATTAAGTGTTAATGTTCCCTAGAGTGTTAGGGTTCGAATCTCAACTTGGGCATATTTTTACTTACAACTTTGTTTTTGAAAATATAATGTGATATAGCCCAAAATAGGAGGCCCGAATTTTTTTTGGCCAAGGGCCTCTCGTTGCTCATGAGCAGCCCAACTTGGAGATATGTATAACATAGGTAGAAAATTATAGAGAAGAAGGATATGGATAGCAATTTTGATGAGTGAGAGTGTCAATATGTACAAATTTAGCTATCTATACTTGTGCATTGGAGAGATAAATATGTATCATTGTTGGAGATGCTCTTACATATATTAGTGATAACGCTATTGTCTTTTAGTAGTTGTTTTTATCAGTTGTATAATGTATTTTATTTAATATTTTTACCATAGTCATATTGAAAGTTTATTTTGATTTTGTCTCCATCCCACATCTAAGAGTAGGAGAAGATGGACTTTTGTTGAGGCTATAAAATGAGCTCTCAAAATCTTAGTGCCATATCTCCTAGTTCGATAGGAACTTGAGAATTTTGTAGCTATAAAAGTCTTAGTCCCTTTTGGAGTCTTTAGTAAAGAGTTTGCAGCGGTGTCTGAGGATAGGTAACATTTACCGAACTTTGTTAAAATTTTGTGTTCGTTACATTACTGCTTTAGTTTTTCCTTTTAGTAGTCGTATTTTCATTAGCGTTGTTTGTCGGGTTAGTTTTGAGTCTTATCCACGACATTAGTGGATAGACTACTTTGAGTAAGGAAAAATGTCCGAGTTTCCCAACAATTGACATCAGAGCCAAAGATTCAACTTAGGCCTTTGTCCCTATGTCTTTGTTGAAGATATATTTGCTGGAGATCAAGTGATGGTCAATCAGAAAGCTACTCAAACGAAGGGTCAATC
>QZGG01003616.1:0-10000 GCA_006409495.1 Sedum album | reverse complement strand
TTACGTTTCAGCATAAACTGATTTGAGGAAAAACATCTCAACGAGGGTGGAGGAAAAACATCTCACACCATGAACAAGATGGACGGAAAGCACGTCTCATCATAAACAGAGTTAAAGAAAAACATCTTAACAAGGATAGAGGAAAGACATCTCATGCCATAAATAGGATGGACGGAAAAACACGTCTCATCTAAATAAATGTCACAAGAGTCGGTGAGTGACATGGTGGGGAATCCACCGGAGACTAGCACTAAAATGTGTCATCATCATAGCAAATGGCTACAGAATAAATGCTGATGATTTTATTATTAATAATAATAATCAGGTGCTGACAAGGCTGTTGACGGGATTAATGCTGTTGATTGGGATGCACAGTGACAGTTGACTGTACAGAACAAATGATGATTTGATAGTTTGACTAAGTATTTTTTAATTGCTCAAAAAACAGATCTGATGATCAGATGGTTGGCGCTGTAAAGAAATTGTCCAACCAAGCCCTGTCATTAAAATTGATACTCCATCAAATGGGACAATATGAAGATCAATTGATATATCAGAATGAGATCTAAATAATCTGAATTCAATTTTGAGAAAAGATGGTTGACAAGAATTAGATCTGAAGTTGTTTATGTTTAGAATATTGGATCAAAGAGATGAGCAACAATAATTCTTTCACCCTCTCCCAATTTCAAAAACAAAATAAAAGAAAATAATGGAAGTAGAAATCAGGAGACCCTCTCCCAAGTTGTTTATGTTTAGAATTAGATCTGAAGTTACTATCTTGTTCAGACAGTTTACTGTTGCCTCCATATTAACCTCCAACCTATCTTAATCAACCAACGTTTGTAAACAATTTTCATTATCTTTAATAAAGACCCTACTAACTTGAAAAGAAATTAAGAAACTATTGAAGTTACAACGCATCTAATGTAATTTCAAAATCAGTTCACATGCTAGCTAGATGAAATCATAGGAGCTGTTAAGTAATTTAATAACATTCAAAGCAGTTACTTCAGTTGATGGATGTTGGTCCACGAACAAAATTTTAGCACCTTATCATTAACATATGTGTTAGCACCTTACTATTAACACTGACAAAATATTGAGCCGTAACATCAGGGATTAGCTTATGGTCCTGGAATCAGCAGTAACATTAACAAACTGTTTGCACCTCCCCATTAAGCAGATGGTGGAACTGTAAGAATGGAAGAGTCAGGTTTCAGATCACTATCTTTAGAGAAATTTTAGAAAATTTGGAGACGTTGAGATGATAAACGACGGCTGTAAAGAGTCATACAGTGACCATTGTTAGAGCAGTTAAAGATCGTGAGGTCTCAAAACACAAATTCTTTACTCATTTTAAAATAATTAACAATTAAATATTAAGTAATGCGCAATTATAGGGAGCAGATATGGTATAAAGTCTATTATGTGTAGAAAATATACACTAATATAAGCCGTTAAAAAAATAGATCAACGCACCATACTTTTTACCTAGGCAATGCCATTCGGCCCGGCCCAGCCCGGCCCGGCCCAAAATTTGAAGCCCGAGCCCGGCCCGGCCCTAATATTTACGGCCTATCACTATTCATCGGGCCGGGCCGGGCCGGGCTTGGTAAAAATAATGAAGCCCGAGCCCAGCCCACAAGCCCGTTCAAATTTCAAATTTTAATTAAAATATAATTTTTAAATAATTTTTAAATAATAAAATATACATAATAATTGAAATACAATTTTAAAATATATTTTTTATGTCACATTATTTTTTAACTCATTTTTATTGTATTTTTAAGGTTTATTATAACAGAATCAGATAAAGTTCAGAGAACAAATGAATATATCTTTAAATATATTGAGATAATACGACTTCAATAGAAAAAATATTAATTTAGAAAATAAGAATATACAAATAAATTCATATAAATGTTGAATTTAAAGAGTTTGTAAAATATATTATATAGTATGACTTTTTTATATTTATTCCACTATTCTATTGTTCGAAATATTAGTACGGTAAGGTCGGGCTTTGCGAGATGGGCCAATAGGTCGGGCCGGTGGGCCGGGCCCAAAGCCCGAGAATGAAGCCCAAGCCCGGCCTATCCGATATAGGGCTGGGCTTCGATCGGGCTTTGGATAGGCTCGACAGGGCTGGGCTTGGATGGGCTTCGGGCCGGCCCATGGGCTTTTTTCGGCCCAGGGCCTAATGGCAATGCCTATTTTTACCAAATCAAAATTAAAAGTTGTTATTTATGGAATTAAAATAATTGTAGATTAAATGTCAGGGGTAAATTAGGAACACTAAAATGTTATTGTTTCACGGATCGACTGTTCGCCCAAAAAATCAGGAGATTTGAATCGTGAAACTAACTACATAATTCAATGGAAGAAACGCTCTCATCCGCATCAATTTTCTTCATCCGCTTGTAAGGTTCAAAAAATATATACATATGGTTCATGAACCATACTTAACAATTTGTTGTACCATAATCGATTAATATGGTCCTAATAATTATGGGTTATGATTCATGAATCATGTCTAACAATTTATTATACCATGTTCGATTAATATGGTTCAGAAGGTACTTAGTTATGGTACATGAATCGTGCACGGTAATTTGTTGAACCATATAGGATCGTATGGTCCAATATTTCATAGATATGGCTCAGTTGGCGGATTTTAAGGAGATATTATGGTAATCAGATTTTTAATATAAGAGTAAAGATCCTATGAAAAGTAACTTTTAGTTGTAAAATGCAAACATATCTTGACCATTAATTTAGATAGATCTGACTGATATTAATCTGGGGTTGATTTGCGTATATAGAAAACGTTAAATATAAAATATAATTTTTATAATCAATTTAAGGGTGTATTAATCACAAAAATTCTCACATTCAAGCGGCTTCAAGATTCCTAAAATTGTGGTTTGGCTAAAATTTGATTTTGATTCGAAATTGTCTTCAATTTCACAAAATCGGAGAAACCTAAAACACCCAAAACCATCCGCGTCTCACTCAAAACCATCCGCACCGAGACGATTCCAGCATCAACCACTCCAAAACCATTCGCGTCTCACTCTCAGTCCGGTATAGCAACAGGCTTGTTGCTGTACTCTTGAGTACTGTTATCCATTTTAGATTTCATCCCCCCTAAAATACACCAAATAATATTAACTATAAGTGCCTATGATTCATCGTTTGTTGGTATATGATTCATCAGCTAAAGTATTACTTTTCATCTGATCCTTTACCTTTAATATAATTATTTACGTGCGTCATTTTTACAGATTTACCCTTTTGTTTTATTTTGATAATAAGTTAAGTGTGTATTTTAAACAGTCCGATTGTAATCAATTGAAGGTTGGGATGATTTTAAATTTTTTATGAAAACTGTCACTTTATACCAGATCCCTTCTCTATACTAAATATGTAAATGTGTGATCATACCGTAACATTTTCAAACTAGATGTTTGAGACTTTGAGTTCAATTTCTTATATTAATAGGCATAAGTTCAATGTTTCATTGAAGTAAGGTAAGTTTGTAAGTGCATGTACCGTTAAACAGTGGCGGATCCAGCGATTCCGACAAAGAGGAGCAAAATCAACAATTTTAAATAAATGATATTTGATTTTTTATAAAAAAAACTTGGTCAATTTGACAAAAATGAAATTTAAAAATATTTTAATTTGATATCTACGGTTTGTTTTAAGCAATATTGATGTAAACATCGAAAGAAAGTAGTACAAACATGTCCTTTTTAATCTTATTTAAATTGCCCCAAAACTTCTCTTTTGTAATATCAACTTCTATCTTTCATTATAATTCGTTGTTGTTTATCTAGATAGAAAAAATGTATTCACTTTCTGAACTCTTCCAAAAATATATTTACATTACACAATAAACAAGATTTAAAAACAATAGAAACATGGAATTACAAAATTAATAAATATTCTTGCTCGTATTTTACATGAAGCTTTGTTGGGTGAGGTGTTGGTTATGATTATGGGAAGGGTTGTACCATGGTTCTAATTTTTGACCAACCAGAGGGGGAAGTGACCTCCTTAAACCCCTGGAATCGCTAACGCCGTTAAATACATATGTATAGTTGTTAAACCCATGGAATCACAATCTTATAACAGGACTCGCTAAATGCAAGAAAATACAAAATATAACCAAATAACTGATCAAGTTAACTATTTTCATGTTCACATTCAATCAGTTTATGTATGTATAGAATCAATCGATTTATGTAACATGTGTTTGTTAAGCTATGCTTTGTAGATGACCACACATTTTCCTTTTACTTTGCCCACAATGTGCTTTCATTTCCCCTTTTACATTTATTCATTTACCCTAAATTTTTGTGTGGATATGGCATACAATTTCCCTCCAATTACAAAATTTATGAAGGAATAAAAAGTGCTCTAATTATAAACTAATCACGGTTGCAATTGCAATAATATATATTACACAAGAATGCACAAAAAATTTGACTATGCATATATCATACGACTAATATATGCATGTTCGTACCACAAAAGGTGCTCAAATTATAAAATAAACAAGCTTACATTAATATACTACACACATGCATATATTACAAAAACAAAAGGATATGCATTTAACAGATTTTATGTGAAGCTAATTGCATGCACAATATATTTGAAACAAAAAAATTCTTTCATTTGATATTTTGGTAAACTTTATTTTCGCTTAGGGTTTGAAGATAGATTGTCTAGATTACATTAGTCAAATTTTTACTTTGCCCCATTTTCATTATCATAGTTCTTGTCTATATTTGTTCATTTTCCCTAAAGTTTTTGTTGATTGTCGGAATATTTTATCAAATATTCATAATGGGACTGTAATATTTATGGAATATTTATTATTGCTCTTATAAAAGATAAATATACAATTTAAGTGATCAATTATTGGTTGGCATTTTGGTATGATAATTATTGTCATGGGAATATCCTGTGTAGATACCAAAGAGATAATTATCAATATCTTTAAGAGACAGATTTGGTAATTATCTCGTTTATAGATGCTAGTGTACATCTGTAAATAAGGGTTATGGTTTCCAGTCTACCGTAATGTTCTCAATACTCAGTGACTCTCGACAGTGTGTTGAATAGGGACATCCGGCTAGACTGGAAGCACTAACGCAGTGTACAGCGTATACAATTCAGGTTTGTTGTTTCAGGTTTATTATTTATTCATACGGAATCCGTTAGGATGTTAAAGCTTCTGCATCAAGCTAGGTATCATGTATAATTCACTTTCTTATGCTTAATCACCGATATGGCTATTACGATTTTGGTGGTCACGCCAATTTATGTTTCCGCTGCGCAACTCTGATATTTTCAGTTCTAACAAGTGGTATTAGAGTCACCATATTCGGAATTAAGCATATTTTAGTTTATTTTGTTAACTATTGTAGCTTGCTTTGTGTTTTGACTTTCCTAAACTTGGAAAATTGATTTTAATCATTTTTCTATGAATGTTACTGAGCAAATTTGGAGTATATCAAGACAGTGCTAATGAAGAATTTAAGAATTGATTTTTAATCAATTTCTTCAACAATGAAATATAATGTTGTACTGGCGGGACGTGAGTGGTGCTGCACATGCGAGATGTGTGTAATGCTGGTCAAAGAATGCATTCACGTGTCAATGCTTGAAGTTGCTTGTTTGAGCAGGATGCTCTGATTGAGCAGGTAAGTCAATCACGTTATTGATTCGGTTAAGCAACAAGCATGTCAATTTCACCAAGTGGGTGGCTACGGCTGCTGTTATTTGGTTTTAGATTGAAATCCTAATTTAGGGTTTTCAAATTGGGGACGAGTTGAACCATTCAGTTCAGTTCAAATTGAATGGTTTCGGCTCTGTGTTTGACTGATTAGGTTCATTCCGTTTACGGTTTGATTTTATGGAATCTAGTTTGATTCACTTTTGGTTCAAGATACGTTGGTTCATTTTGATGATTGGATTGGTCTAATTAAGGATTTGTTAGACAAATTCAATTACTTATAATTCATTCTGTTTGTTCAAATTGACTTCAATTAATTTGTACATTTACGGAATCATAGTATCTGGGAAGCAACATTTAAAGATTTAATAGTAAGATTTGATGTTCAATCCTTAAGCCACCTCTCGAGATATTTTAACTGAAGTGGAATACTTTACAACCTCCGTGGTGTATCCATGTATACAGGAGCAGATTTAAGGGGCTGGCAGGGTCTCTTGCCCTTGAGTTTGAAAAATCGATGTTTAAATATGTAATTATTAGTGATCCGACAGCAAAATCTAGTGGTCTATTGGTAACAAGCTTGCTTTGTACCCTGGTAATCCCAAGTTCGATTCATACCTGCTGTGTTTTTATGAAATTTTGCCCCCTACTCTAATGGGCTGGCTCCGCCATTGCATGTATATATAATCATATTTAGTTTGTTGGAATACTTTGTAGTGTCCATGGATATTAATTTAGGCCTCCGGTGATAAATGTGTGACGATTGCTTGGCTAACCTATGTGAATAATAACTGCATCCTCTGATGTCTTATTATTGTACATACCATATCGTCAATGTTTGATCACTAAAATAAGATATCATTCACAGTTAATATCATAGGCTTCCGACGTGCTATTAATGTTGTACCACTATCTTTGAATGTCAAAATCTTCTTTTAAATATTTGGCATATTATAAAGTAATTTTCTTTTAAGTTGAATATATGCACAACAATTTGAGTGTTACTACACATTCACAAGGTAAATATCATCATCTTTTGGTGAGAAAAATCTCACTTATTTGATGATATTGAGTTTGGGGGGAGAGATTTGGTGACATTTTTATGTCAATTGATGGTATTTTAAATTGTTGTTGTATTGTCATCTCATTTGGATTAGAGATGAGTACAACTTCAATTAGCGTAAATCACAGTTCGGAAGGACTAGAGATTTATTTTAATGGAAGTTGTGATACACGTTAAATTTTGGTTGATTATGTATGGATTCGGAAGGGCGTACATATATCACATGTTGTGCAACTATTTCAGGTATTAAGAATTGAATACAAAGTAAGAGAATACTAAGGATATATGCTCACTAACGGATGTCAAGTAAGTCGAGATCAATTATGCTGATGCCCTACATGATTGTTACAAATCTTAATTTGTCTACGTCAGCACTAGACTAGCAAATTATAAGGCATCAATTAAGGAATATGGTTAAATGTCACTATCACATTAATAGTTCTAATAAGGTTAATGACTATTCAGTTATTTGGTGATGTTGACATAATCATGTTCGGTTTGAATAATCAGTGTGAAAGATCATTGAATTGTAATTCTTCGTTGCGAACACAAAGTACAGAGTGAAAGAATAATATAAAGCATTTGGTGCTAAACTCCATTGTGGCGCCACTTAAGTTGACTACGATCTTTTGAAAGACGTCTCAATTGATATTCAGATTTAGTGGGAGTTTGTATTATGTCCCTTTATATTGTACAAAAGCTGTATGCATGCATTTGTATTAAGTTCTACAGAATAAGGTTGCACTGTACACTCCGGTAGGTTAAGTTGATCTCGCATTGGGACCAGTTGGAAATAGGCATGTGTTGATCACATTGCATGTAATTTCCAAGCTACACACCCATGATTTATCCACATCGTTTTGCTGTGTTAGCATATGTGACAAGCTTGGTCCAGTAACGAAATATGATTACGAAGGTTGCATTGATCCTATGTTAGCATAGTTAATGGACCGGATTGTTCGGATCACACCTTGAAATAATAGCACTTCGGTGCTCACTTTCGGGTATGTGGATATTCGATTGCATATTCGGTCCAGTGGGAGATTGTTGGAATTTTATTAAATATTCATAATGAGACCGTAATATTTATCGAATATTTGTTATTGCTATTATAAAAGATAAATATACAATTTAAGTGATCAAATATTGGTTGAGATTTTGGTAAGAGTGAACCCCTAGATGGAGATCAAAAGAAGCGGCCACAAAATTGTGAGATTATGAGCAGACATCAATCGAAGACAATTCTACATTCTACTCTACTATACTTGTTATTCAGCTCTTGTTGCTCTAATCTGATTTTTTCTTGTTGCCAATCAAAGAAATCAATTCATAGTTTGTACACTATTATACATTTGTGTTACAACATGCACAATGACTTTCTTATATTTTGTTTCCATTCGTCGTTTCACTTGCAAATCTCCGAATGGAATTTTTTTAAACCAATGTAAGTACTTATTTAATCTATAAAATCACGATCAATAATCATTTTAATAAAAGGGTAAATTCCAGAAAACCACCTTTATAATAGGGGTATTTACAGAAAACCACCCCTCTAATACGTATTTACAGAAAACCACCTCTATAAATAGCTCCGTTAGCATTTGACCACCTTCCGTTACTATTTCGTTACATAAATTATTATTAAAACTAAACATATTATAATAATTTTAAATAAATTTATTTTTGAAAAATAAATTAAATTAAATAAATTTCAGTATATTTAATTAAAATTCACAGTATTTAATTTAAGAAGTATATTTAATAAGAAAAAAATTATAAAAATTGAAGGGTTTATTTAAGAAAAAATTTATGTAATTAATGTGTTATTTCTTAAATCAAAATATTCAAATAATATGGTTTATGAAATTATATTATGTTTCATCAAATTAGAGTATTATTTCATAAATCATATATTATAAATATTTTGGTTCATGAAATAGTGTATTATGGTTCATGAACTTTAAATTTGTTATATCCTGAAATAATATTTAATATCATTAATTCATGAAATAATGTAATATATTTCATTAAATAAAATTTTAGGGATTAGGGATTAAAATTAAAAGTCAATAGAGTATATAATATTAAAATAATTAATATACGATTACATGTTTTTGATAGGGATTACATGTTTTTTTATAGGGATTACATGTTTTTGCTTGATAGCGATTACATGTTTGAATAGATCCTATATTATGTTGCATAAATGATTCTTAAATTAAATGATTCTTAAATAAACCCTTCAATTTTTTATAAATTTTTTCTTATTAAATATACATAAATGATTCTTAAATTAAATAATGTGAATTTTAATTAAATATACTGAAATTTAATTTAATTTCATTTACTTTTAAAAAAATAAATTTATTTAAATTTATTATAATATGTTTAGTTTTTTTAATAATTTATGTAACGGAATAGTAACGAGGTGGTCAAATGCTAACGGAGTTATTTATAGAGGTGGTTTTCTGTAAATACGTATTAGAGGGGTGGTTTTCTGTAATTACCCCTATTATAGAGGTGGTTTTCTGGAATTTACCCTTAATAAAATTGTCTAAATCCGATTGCATTCAAGAATTGATCTCATCATTAATATTCAAATACATCACAATAAACAAATAAAGATTAGAAGTGATCATAGATGTGGTGAAGTAAAAAAACATTTATTATATTGGGGTGCATAATAACAAAAATAATAATATTGTATTAAAAAGTTAATATATTTAACAAAATATTTGACGAAATAGTTTCATGCGGACAATTGTTAGCGAGGGTGATTAAACAGGTGTTCAATACAATATTACAATATAAAGATGGTGTTGTGGAATATCGCCTATTATGATGGTGGTTTTTTTTCAACTAACCCTTCTTTATTTTTATCTCACCATGTTCCATTACACAAATAACTTTCTATGAATTTTCATCTGCATATACTATTTTTAACACGCACAAAAAGTAATACAATTATACAAAAGAACAAAACCAAACACAGAAAAAGTGATTGAGCAACTTGTATGTCATAACTGAGTAACGTTCCTTTGAAACTCATGGGGTAGATCGGACGGCTGAAAAAAATGCACATTGTGCTGAGCGCGCGACACGTGGCAGCGAAGATGCATATACAATTTTGCAAAAATTGGAAAGAGGGGTAAAACGGGAAATGTGCCTATTGAAAATTTCGTGCATAC
>QZGG01003615.1:0-22060 GCA_006409495.1 Sedum album | reverse complement strand
TCTCATCATGACTGTTGGTTGAGTTTGTTTTTGGGGTCCGGATTGTGCCACGTGGAGGTCAGAGAAATTCGAAATCGGAGGTGAGAGAAATTGCTGCTTTTGTTCTATCACTTTCACATGACACAATTCGGATCCTAAAAGCAAACTCAACCAACGGCCATGATAGAGGTCTCAGAATCTCACCAAACAGTAAGGGTCTCAAAAAGAATACCTCATACACTTGATTAATTATGTGCAAAGCGATTTTACAAGCTATCTTATTTTTATTTATTCCAAAACAAATTAGACAAAAAGGTTCATCCGCGCATCTAAAGCCCTAAACACGTCACAATCTGCAAAGCCCTAATCTGATTGGATCTCAACCTAAACATGTCCGCCTTCGCCGCAGCAAGAGCCGCCTTCCGATCAGCCGGCGTTCGAAGTGCCGCATCTAAGATATCATCCGGAAGCAAAGCTGCTCGCGCCTCCTCTTTCTCTCTTCCGAAGCACAGACCTCTTTCGCAGCGTATTTGCAGGTTTCGTTCCTTATCGAATATCGTGTTATAGCTTTGATCGTATGTTGAATTGGAATCCTGATTGTTCAGGTCTCCTAGATGAGTGTCTGCGTTGAGTCGATGATGCCCTACCACACTGCTACTGCTTCGGCTTTGTTGAACTCTATGCTATCCGCCGATCATAGTTTGTACGGTTGGAATTCTGAAGGTGAGATTTCCTCTCTTAAGAATTTCAGTAGTTGCTTTGGATAATTTAACAGAAAGGATAGTGTTCAGTGCGCAGTTGATTATTTTAGATATGTTAAAGGTCAGGGGTAATGTGTATCATTAGCGAGAGTAACACGTTTCCTAAATGTTGTGTGTTAGGTTCGTAAGGGGAAGATGGAGTCATGATGAATGTGGTTAGGATATTTTTCTTGAGAAGATTTATGGTGATTTCGCAACATGTTGGTAAAAATGGTTGGTGTATGTTTATTTTGTAGGGAAAGACGACACTAGCTGAAGAACTTGGCTACAGAGAGTGGAATGAAAATCAATTGTAATAGCATTAGATAGTTTAAGAGAGTGACCTCATTTAATGAGTCAAGAACATGTTTTTATCTTGCTCCGACATGAACACTGCTCGGGATAAATGTTTAGCTTACTTTCTATTATAGGTTCTACCCTTGAATGTTGAAGTTTGGTTTATTGAATAATGTGTTTCTTTAGCTGTTTTGTTTCGTTAGTGTACATTTGTGGTGATGGTAGTTAATAATTTATCAATACTGATTCTCGAATTTAACAGATTGCAATGATGACGTATAATGAATTTCAGAAGACCGGGAACTATTAGGTACATTGATGTTTTTGCTGATTGTAAGCTAGGAATTGAGTTCTTAATTTCTCGGCGGGTTTACGGAGAAAATGATAAGAATAATTTCTTAACTCGCCTGTTGCATTTACTAGGTCATTTTGTTCATGGGTCTGATTTGTGTTTAAAATGTAGTTTTTTCTAAAATGCCAGGTTTCCTTGTAGGTTGATTCTCGCATGCCGAATTCCCTCAAGAGTTGGACACTTTGTTTAGAGCACTTACGTTGTGATCAAACCTGCATTGCTATAGGAAATCACTATCTATTCCATTTGGCTCTTTCATCACTCCAATTGTCATTCAGTTTATGTTAAAGGGTTAATTACGGGAAAACACCCCTATAATAGGGGTGTTTTCCAAATAACACCCATATAAAATTTTTTTTCAGCAAAACACCCATTTATTTTTAATTTTTTCAAAGTCACACCCATTGTACTATTTCGGTACTATTCCATTAAATATATTAATAAAATATTATATAATAATTATAAAATTCAGAAAAATAAGAAAAAACATAAAAAATCAAAAAATATTATAGAAAATATTAAAATCAGAAAACTTTAATGTACAATTATATTTCGTATTTTCATATTTTTGACGAAGTGTACATAACAAACTATTAATGTTAAAATCCTACTCATCAGAAAATTTCTTCACATTCAGTTTATATTTTCACCTGTATATATGTTGATAGTTCGTTATGTACAAATATCAAGATCTTTTATTTAAAAAATTTAAGAAATTTGAAGTTTTGAAAAAATACCTAAAAAACATAACAAACTTTTCATGTGTTAATTGTACATAACGAACTATCAACATATATACAAGTGAAAATATAAACTGAATGTGAAGAAATTTTCTGATGAGTAGGATTTTAACATTAATAGTTTGTTATGTACACTTCGTCAAAAATATGAAAATACGAAATATAATTGTACATTAAATTTTTCTGATTTTAATATTTTCTATAATATTTTTTTGATTTTTTATGTTTTTTCTTATGTTTTTTCTTATTTTTCTGAATTTTATAATTATTATATAATATTTTATTAATATATTTAATGAAATAGTACCGAAATAGTACAATGGGTGTGACATTGAAAAAATTGAAAATAAATGGGTGTTTTGCTAGAAAAAAAATTTTTATGGGTGTTATTTGGAAAACACCCCTATTATAGGGGTGTTTTCCCGTAATAAACCCTATGTTAAATGTTATGTGAGTATACTTGTGCCTCTTCATTACAAATTGACATGATTCAACATTTTCCCCTATACTAAGTTTTTGTATGGTAGCTGTTTGAACGTAATAGTAGTTCAAGTTTGTTACTGGGCCATGGATGGTATGGGCTGCTTCGGCCCATTGACACACTTTCCTTTTCGCGGTGGATAGAAATGAAACAAAGCATTGAAAACAATGGAGAAGACGAGACAAGAACACGTCGCCAGTTTTCTCGGACTGTTATTTTATTACTATTTAATTTTTTATCTAATTTCTCTATCTTCAATACACCTCCTATGGTCATATACTACTGAGATTATTCTTTTAAAGCTGATCAGAGTCATCCGTTTATTATCAACGATTTCTTAGTAGTCTATGAGTATAGTGGGTTGTTTCTTATGTGCTCACTTAGTTTCTGTCATTATTCTTTATGGGTACCGAGGCGAAGTACTCGGTTTAGTCATTATTTTCTATTTCCTAGCTCTCTAGACTAGACTGAGTCAGACTAACTTTCAGTTAGCCTTTTAAGTCCTCTAAATGTACCTTTGGCCTTTGAGCCTTTCTATCAAAAAAAAAAAATCCCTCTGACACTTTCCCATTCTTCAATTTCAACTCGTCGTTTCATTTCATCATCACATCTCCTTGATCACAGATTTCATTTCCATCGATTAAACAATTGCAGTTTCAATCAATTGAACAGCGTTGGCGCGTTGCCCTTGTCTTGTTATAATCCCCAGATCGTCGACGTCCAAAAATGGACACAGATTTCTGGTCCTCCATATCGCGGCTGCAAAGCGGCAATTCACATATTCCCAACGCAACAATATAACCGTTTTCGGTAAAAAAAGATTGAATTTTGTTTACTAAAGTTTGGATTTTGCGTGATGGGGTTTCTTGAATTTTGTTGTTGATGTTTTTTAGATCGGTTGAATTTTAGTGAATACGAGGAGCAGCCGGAAGATGTGGAGGAGGTCGAGATACGACAGGATTTTCCCTGTCCGTATTGTTATGAGGATTATGATGTTGTGTCTTTGTGTTCGCATATTGAAGATGAGCATTCTGCCGAGTCTAGAATCGCTGTGAGTATCTAATTTGTCTTGTGCGTCATTTGATTCTTTATGTTTCTAGTTCTTATTGTCTCTCGTTTTCTACATCATCAGTGGAATGTTAAATTGCTACTCACACATGTTGCATTTCAATAGCTCATATAGTATGAAACCTCTAACATTTTGAATATCAGTTCAAGTTTTGTTACCTATGATTTTTATTATTGTTACTTGCACCATATTTGTTTCTCATGATAATTTTCGGTTACCAAAACAATCTAGCAAACGGGCGTTTAAGGATTACTTCTATTCTTGCAGGCATGTCCGGTTTGCTCTGTGAAGGTCACAAGTGATATGATAAGCCACATAACCTTGCTTCACAGCCAACTTTTTAAGATATCCTTTTGCACAATTATTATAATTTTACTCCGTTCTGTATTTTCAATGTTTGCAAGTGTTATACATTTTTAAGTTTTCACTTGACGGAATACCACATGCACAGGCGTCAAGGCTTCGTAGACTAGCACTCCCTAATAATCATACCTTGTCAGTTCTTGGACGTGATCTACGAGAGGCTCACTTGCAGGTGCTTCTCGGAGGTGGTGGTCATAGTTACAGACAAAGTAATACTAGTGCAGGCATGTCTAACGCTGCGGCCGCTGATCCATTTCTCTCATCCCTTAATTATGAATTTCCCTACTCCGGAGGTTGAAGACATATCCAAAGCTGTAAGTTCCACCGTCGAAGAGACTTCCTCAAAAATCCCTGATCAGCCACGCCAATGGAAAATAAGGTGCTTAATACATTAGTTACTCACAACATCCGTGTTTCTTGATTTATCCTCACTTTAAAATTCAACTCCTTGATTTGTTTGCTACAGATTTGATCCTTAGTTAAGCTATGAAGAGCGTCAAAAGAGGGTCAAACAGGTCGCTGGAAGAGCCGAATTCACGCAAGACTTGTTTCTCCACCTTATTACAAGACTAAAACTCTAAATACAAGCATACGTTCGTCGCATCTCCAAGTGCATCCACAACTGTGCATTTACTTAGCTGAACTATAGAGTCTCTTCAAGATGCTGCATTTCCAATAGGATTTAGAACCTACGCGCCGTCATTGCGCCGGCTGGCCGCAAGATATCCTCTGAGGTTGTTTGGTTACTTATTTTTTTATACGTTTCAGTTGAACCAAATTATACGACTACATGTCTTCTTGTAAACGCCATCAACTCATTAACCATCATTGTAAATACTGAAACTAAAAGGACTGAAAGTTAAATACATTGAAATAGAATGGGCTAATTTAAATGTAGCGCACGTGTCTAACAAAACTGGCACGGGATGTAACAAACCATGAATCACGACGTGTAGCGCGTGTGCTTTACTTTCACCGTCCACTCTCCTCAAGCCACGCATGACTTCCGCCTACGTACACGTGTCAAACTCCCATTCGCTAATCAATCATAATCATCACTGTTATGAAGCGGGCGGTTCAGAAAGCGATTGAAGAAAGAAAAAAGACTGGTCTAAATCAGACCGGTCGAGCCGTCAGCGCCTGTTAATTCTCTCAGCCCCACTTCTTCTTCCTCCTACGTTAATCACAACCGTCCGATCAATTTCAAAGAAAACAAAACAACGGTTGAGATGAGATAAGATCTTTCGCAGGCGGCTGATGTCTTCTTGATTGAAGAATCTGGTCAAACCATGCGTTGACTACGTCTACGGCTCGTTATTTAACAAGCCAATCGATTGGTTAGCGTTTCTTCAATTTTTTCCATCTCTAGAAATCCGAATCGGACGATTCGAGTTTCGGATGGCGACGGCGAAAGAAGTGCATTTCAGAGGAGTGAGGAAGCGGCCGTGGGGTAGGTACGCCGCGGAGATTCGAGATCCGGGGAAGAAAAGCAGAGTATGGCTTGGCACATTCGATACGGCGGAGGAAGCTGCGAGAGCGTACGACGCCGCAGCGGTGGAGTTTCGTGGATCGAAAGCCAAGACGAATTTCCCAAACTTCTTCCAATCTTCCGAACCGCAAATTAAGTTGGATCGGAGCCCGAGCCAGAGCAGCGCCGTCGTATCTCCGCCGTTGGATCTCAGCCTCGGCGGTAGTTCTTACCCGCCGATTCGACCTAAAGCTTTCGACTTTATGCAATTAGCGCCGCAGAATCCTGTCGGTTTCGTGTTCGATTCGGTTCTCAGCTCGCAAAACCAAATCCCGATCCGTCCAACGCCGCGTCGTGTAAATTCAAAGCCGTTCAATTTCGAACCTTTGGTTAGCGATTCCGACTCATCGTCGGTCATCGATGCGTCTGTGAATAATGAGGATATGAAGCCTAAAAGGACGTGCTTTTGCCAGATCTGAATCTACCGGCAACAGAGCATTAGCCGTATGTTTGCTTAGCGTAATTGTAGCTTTCTGTAGTAACTGGAAAATCGCACGAATAATTTCCGATTAAACCATCGGCGAGCAATTGGCTTGTTGGGTCTTTGAATCTGCTGTTTAGGGAACAGAGCATCGTTGTTGGTCGTGCTGGTTTTCGATATTCGAAATTTGTAGCTGGAAATTATGATACAATTTTTAAGATCATTTTGCTTGTATTTTGTTATAATTGTTGAGGATTGATATCGGAAACCGCCATTTTCTCCGACGACAGTGGAGCAGAGCTTCATGCTTCCCACGTGTGACAACTTTCTTAGGGTTGTCACGGCTTGAATTTTGTTGACCAGGTCTTACACGTGCTGTCGCTCCTCTTTTTAAGACCGAACTTCAAGGCCATTGTTTTAAAAATAATAAATGGAGTATGAGAAAGGTGTAAACGGCGTCGTGTTTGTGCATGTTAGCTTTAGGATTACATATTAGAATGACGTGTTATATAAGGATGAGACAGTGTGCCGGCAGGACGGCGTTGCGGAAATTCTTTAAGGTTTTTGTTTTCTCTATGGGCCCACAAGCTTGTTTCTTTTTTTCTTACGATGCCACGTGGTTTTTAAGAGGAAAAATTGGTGACGTTAGATTTCTAGGGTTGTTTTTTTCCATAATTTTGTCTTTTTTTTACTATTTTATGTTTTATACATTTGTTATGTGAATTAAAATAATACTCCCTCCGTCCCATTATGTTTGTCCACATTGAATATTATATACCTCACAAATAATCCAAATAGTGTACAATCTTTATGGGACGGAGGGAGTAGTAGGAGAGTATATAAAGTGGGATTTAATTGTCGAAAATTATGTTCAATAAAGTTAAGTGATTAATTATATAATTTAAACAAATTTTAATCAAGCCGTGAATATACTACAAATTGTTGGATGATTTTGTTAAAATGTTGTATAGAAGAAAACACACTCGAAAAATAAATGACATATTTCATTATATCCAGATTCAGATTCAAACGCAGCTGTATAAGGTACAACCGGTTACCGGCGTCGTTTGTTAAACTTTAGTTTGATAAGACGTTTACTGATTGATTTATGAATCTCCGTTGTGCGAGTTGTCAATTTAGGAATTTGAATGCGAATAAAGTAATTGAGCTGTTGGCTGTTGGGTCAGAGTGGAGAAAGAGAGGGTAGTTTCTGTCAGGTGTCAGAATGGGGCTGGTGCTGTTGCAGACCACCACGTGGGGGGAGTAACAGTTGTGTTTGGGGAGTTGGGACATTGCGTGTCACAGTGGTGGGAGACAGTTGGATATTGACATGCCGCCTGTTTATGTTGGGCCCTGTAGCATTCATGGGCTGGGCTATATTACTATACATTACAATCATTTATAACTATCTTTATCAAAATATTCAATGTTTATTCAAAGAAATTATCAAATATTCTGAACCATTTATTTTGCGACGTCTAATTATGGAGATTTAAATTCCTGAAAGAGTGACACACGTGTCACGTGATCCGAGCACAAAGCTAATTCAGACATGAATATCTCCAAATAAAGTCAGTGTTCATTCATCCTTATTCACACGACCACTCCAAATCACCTACTTCCGCTCACCACCATCAATCGACCAATCTCTATCCACGCCTGGAGCTAAGTACTATATAAACTCATTACAAAGAACTATTGATCATAAAAAGAATAGTTTGAGAGGTTGTTCTGAGTTTTACTAGGAAATAGTAATTGAATAAGATGGTTCTGTTGGAGAAGCTGTGGGATGATGTGTTGCTGGTCCTCAGCCCGAGCGTGGACTCGGCATGCTTAGGAAACTTGCAACTCCCCTCAAAATCCCAGGTACTACAACATATGATAACATTTTCAACATTGACCTGAATTGTTATAAGTCAATTACGTACAAATTATTTAATTAACACAATCTGAAATACTAATATCTGAGAATGGCGAATTGGATGTTGCATGTGAAACGTGACAAAAAGTACGTTGTTGGAGGGAGAGATTGGAATGTTGTTAAGGTTGTTTGGATTTGTAAATGTGTTTAGACGATGGAGAAGGGAGCAGGTCGATGTCATCAATGCCGGGGACGCCAACAACACCTACAACACCTACAACTCCATCAACGCCTTTGTCGGCAAAGAAGGATAATGTATGGAGGAGTGTTTTCAATCCAGGAAGTAACTTAGCTACGAAGGGTATTGGATCTGCCAAGTTTGATAAACAGGAGCCTAACTCACCTACTGTTTATGACTGGTCAGTTCTAGTTCTATTCAGTTTAGTTGAGGACAGTTTAATTTTGTTGATTATGGTTTTGATGTTGCAGGCTTTACAGCGGGGAGACAAGGAGCAAGCACCACCGCTGAGCAACCTTGTCTAGAACTTACGACCTCAGATGATGTTTGGTGTTTTGTTTTGTTGTTATGCTTTTACTACATACATCGTTTACCTCGTCGAAAAGGCTGATATTACAAGTTAAGGATTTCTCTCTTTTTATGGGTAAACGGAGCTTTATAGATATAAGTGGTGCTCCGTCAGTGTAAACGGTGGTGGAAGAGAATACTGCCGATGTAATGTAACAGTAATAATACCAATGGTTTTACTTTGTTTACTTGTACTATCGTTTATTTAATTGTAGTAATTATCCTTACTTTTGTAATATATGCTGCTATAACGCCGTTAAAATACATTATAACCGATTTAAGATTCAAGGTCTAAGATAATACGTATACACCACAGAAAACAGAGGCTGCATGGCAACCACAAACACATAGATCAGGGAAAGAAACACAGTAAATAAGGTCTGCAAATTAGATTCCCAATCAAAACTGTAAATTAGATCCGACAACAGACTTCTATCTAGTATAAACAACTTTTTACTCTAGTTCCTTAATTTCCAAATCCCTCGAGAGGGCTCTGGTGGATAAATTTGTTCCGCCTATGCTTGGCCAATAAATTCATTCGGTCTTCACTCCATTTCCTTCATCATCCATTTTCTTCCTGTAAGCAAGCAGCTGAACAATAAAAGTGACAATCCTGTTAGTGCAATAGCCTGAGATTTTACACCAAACAGTCCTCATTATTCTTTTGCACTTCTACTACATCACTAGACCATGTTATGGTTAACAGAGTCTGACAAACTAAATGCAAACAATGGCAGATTACCAATATTTAATACACACACAGTACTCCGGTCATACTTTCCTCTAACAAGTAACAACAATGGTTAAAGTTAACTGAAAGTCTTACCATATGAGTGGCACAAGTATTGCATTTGTCCTTCAGTTGTCTCATACTCTCTTGAAAGTCTAAGAGTTGCATACCATCACTCCACTGTAACTTTATATTGGGATTGGATATTGGGTTGCTGGTAATGCAGTCAGCTTTCAAAGTCGACTCTTTAACTGCAAGTAGTTCAATCTCACAGGGAGGCATCCTGGTCTGGTAAGCAACATACTGGAGAGAAGAAACCGTCAAATGAAAATTTCAGTAAGTATGAATTATAATGCAATGCACAGGAATATGCCCACAAAGCAATGGCAATACCTGACACAGGTCTCCAACTGTCTGGTTAGGCCTGCAAGAAAGATAGGGCCTTTGCAAACTAGGCACCCTCTCATCCAAAGATACAAGTAAGAGGTCCAGGTCCTGCTGAAACATAAGCAAAGACAATGATAAACCAATCACCAATGTGCTCATGGAGTTGAATATCAGTTTAAAATGCATGCATAACCAATCTGATAAGGACACATCCTAATAATGCATGCCAGTCAATCTACATGGAGCTGGCTATGTTATCAATAATATTTTAAACTTTAAAGTTTGAACTGTAGTCCTGACTCCTGAGAGTGGCAACCTAGAGTTCAAGTTAAATGTCAATTAATAAAACTATGAGAAAATAGCTTTCATTACCTCATCATTGTTTTCACCTAAGTGCCTGAAATGATCGATCAACTTATGAACCCGGCTATTTCGAGCATTCTTACCATTACTACCGCTTCTATTATTACTGCGCAGACCGCTTTGTCCCCATGCCAGCCTATCTGATCCCGTACCAAGCACAACAGAAGCAAGCATAGGCTCTCTTGTCACTTCTACATCATTGTCATCCCCTTCATCATGATAAAAATCAGCAGAAGATGGTTGAGAATAGCGACTTCCAGCCCATCTCTTGGGCCTCCGAGATCTGCTATCTGGCTCGTCTGCAGAAGACTCCTTAGCTACATTACCATTGGCTTCATCAGAATCCACAGATGCTTGCTGCTCAGTTGCTCGACAACTTTTTCTTCTCTTTGATCTTCTTGCAATTGCAGAGGTAGCTGTTCTGGACGTTTGCTTCTTCTTTCCCAGGGCCTCATTTTGCCGGCGGACTGTCTCAGCAATAGAAGCTTGTATCTAATCATTTAATTTACAGTTTAGTCACTGATGCATGTAGTTAGTGCCCAGATACTGATATATAACCTAATCCACTTTCATCATAGCACTAGAATAAAGAAACACCATAGACAACCATGTTGGACTGATTGCCAACATGAGCAGATTTACATCTGCATGCTGTACAAATTTGACTCTTTGTGGATTATAACAGCCTAACCTGCTTGTTCCGTGATTTCTCCTCGTCATGAAACGCCAGTTCCTGTAACCAAAGTTTCAATTGGGGCCATACTGCATGAGAAACCAACCATCCAGATCAATGTACAAAGACTCAAAGTGTGACTCATGATTATACCTCTTCCTCATACTTGTCTATATCAGGGTACAGTAGTGAAATCAGTGTATCATAGTTAGGATCATCTCTCAAGGAACGGCGACTAGCACAATGAGTACGGCAAGCAGGGCACTCATTATTCCTGCCAAATTTTGTATTTGTAAATTTGTATGCCTAACTAAAAAGAACTGGTATTAAAAACTAGATTTTTGATACAAAATTTAGAGTACACCATCCTACTAGAAGAAATACTCTCTTCAAAGGCTCACTAATAAATCTGTCACATACCCGAGCCGCATAGATTTATCTATACACTCCCGGCAGAAGCGATGCAGACATTCCATCACTGTTCTTGTCTTCCGTATAATGCCTACGCATAACATGGATTGATATTAAAAATCGCCAGGGGTCAAATAGCAAACAACAAATAAATGTCAAGCATCGGACAAATACACTTAGCAATGCACCAAAAAACAAGTGACAGAATGTCACAGAAGAATAGACATTACATGGTTTTCCACTACTTCTGTTAGTTTGAGGTTGGCTACTAAGGTTTTCGAAATATAAGTTATCTGTACAAATTAGCAGAAATCAGAACGTTTGTTCATCTAAACAGAGCAGGACTCAGTACCAGACCAAGAATAGTCAATTCCAACGATTTTCACATCAGCCATTACAACCATACTCGAGCAAAGTCTGATATGTGGAATCATGCTTGAGTTCTACAACAGATACATGAAATAACTCCACTACTAGGTTTATGTTGTCAAAAGTCATTACCTTTTATAGTTTATACAAGAAAACAGCAGTGATTATCATACCTAAGCAGATAGGGCATTGGACCTCCTTCCGTAATTCTGACAAGTTTATGTCGACAATTCTGCAGGTGAGACGTATGACCATATGTAAAACAAGAAGAGTATCAGAACACCAAATTGGCTAATGTGCACAAGTCACAACAACTACCGGTGCTTTCAAGCACCTGAATGTTTCCAACCAAACAATACAATAACACACCTGAATGGATTTGTGGTATTTCTGACGATAACACATGAAATAATACTGATTGCCAAATACAACCAGTGGAACATACAATATATCTATCTTTCACACACATCTGATCTTATGTTAGGGTTAATTGTCGGGCTAAAGGGCGTTCCCATATATACACCCTATAACAATACAATTTTGAAGTATAATATTAATAGCTATGAGCAATATTGAAAGAAATAAGGCATGAGCGCAGTGACAGAAGTATAACAACAACAATTTGTAGAAGGAAAAACCATTATGGCAACCCTATTATCTCAGAACTGCTTAGAAAGGAAATATATTTACTAACTACCATTAGTAACAATATATACACAGCCAAGCATTTTGCACAAGAAAAATTGAAGGCAAAACACAGTATCCACAAACATTTCCAACTATCAGAACAAAATACCACTGATTTCCAAAAGCATTAATATGGAATCAACAGCCAAGGATGGCAGTTGAAATGACCAGAACAAGTGCCATTTCACATCATGCGAGGATGTAACAAAAGAATGGACAATCCATCCCACAAAACCACAGCATTTCAATGCCAACAGCAGTGAGCACATTATCTACAGTCTACACCAATATGAAACTTAATGGTAAAACTTCGGTAACTAATGATGCATGAGATGTTGCAATGTATACAAGTCACCAAGTGAACCACAAGATTCATGCACATATCTATCAGACTTGATAAAACACCTCCCATTCCAGAAAAATTGAACAGATCGAAACAGACCACGAATCACACTGACGCAGATCTCATTCAAACAAAACATGTTAAATCAATCAGCCACAAAATCAACAAAAAAAGTAAAATAGGGAAGACGTCGACGAGAAAAAGAAAAGAAAATACGTACGCAGCGATCTCCTCCTCCTCACTGCTCGGCGAAGGACTTCTCTCGAATTCTACAAACGAAGCAAACACATCGTCAAATCACACACCAGATTAGCCACGAAATGCGTAAAACAAAAGCACACTAAGTCGAAACGAAACCATCTCCACCGCATCAGAACATAAAAACAACAACGCACCGTTGGCATCATGTTCTTCCGAATCCTCATCGACTTCTTCCTGCTGAGGATCGTCCTCATCCGGATCGCGCTGTCTCTTCTGCGCCGGCATTGACGGAATCAAACGATGCAGAGATAGTTATGCCGACTACGATGCTGTTAGTCCACTACAACTGTTCGAAGCTAGAGATTAAAAAAGAGAAGGAGGCGCGGTGGACGGAGTGAGCGACGACGGCCATGAAGAAGAAGAAGACGAAGACGACGGTGATGCGTGTTCGAACGATGTGGAGAGAGAAAAGGATGAGACGAGACGAACGCGAGTCGAGACGCGAAGATGGCTTCTTCTCGTCGAATTTGTTTTATGTATTTATTTTTAATGATATTATATTTCTTAATGATTATTACGGATGGTGGTGATTTCTTTCCAGGAGATTAACTGCTTGAGATGGTGACACGTGTACAATTCGGTCACGAGGGTGTTGGAATGACGGTTTTGTCCTCATATATGGCGTCGACTGGTTTGATATGGGCCGGTGTATGGTTGGGCCATTTGGGGTGCGGTTGGATGGTTGTTTAGTTTTGGGTTTTCACTTCAGGCCCAAGGCCCATCGGATTCACATGGTTCATCATTTTGAGCTGCAAAAAAGAAATGAATTAATGAAATGAAGAGCCTCAAATGAGGCCAAGATTCAAACATTCTGTAGGACCCACCCCTCACAAACTCACTCGAGTCAAATGATGCCAATTTGAATGTTCCAGTAGCAACACTCCAAAGCTTGCTTCAAATCATGCGTCAAATGATCTTATTTGAAATCATGCAACACTGCCAATCACCCATTTATTAGAATAGATCAGTGTTTCATAATTGAGTATAGTAAGATATGAATAACATGACAACTGCTGGTACATGAAGATCAATATGCCATAAAAGTATTCTCTCTATTGGACCTTCTTTTCTAGCTACGTACGATCCTGTTTCATATCTTTGCTTCTATCAATTCTATGTACAAAGCCATTCACAATTCCCATATCTAGCTAAGGTGCAATAATTCACACACAAAAGCTAGCCTTTGCTTTTAAAGGTACACCCACTAGCACTTCTCCCTCTTATTTGTGGTTGGATATTACAAACTTTCAAGAGATCAAAGGGTATTTTAGCACGGCCATGCACAAAGATATTACAACTTAATGTCTGAATCACTTGATGAACCCCAAACTCCCACTACCACCACAAAACCCTTTACCTTAGCAAGCAGTCATTGTTGTCTCTTTGGCTTTGTCTCTTTTGAAATTGACACTGTACCACTCTCCATTTTGCTTTATTTTCCTTGTTACAACGATCATTTTGAGCTAAGACGGTTCACAATGACGAATAAATAATTAACAAGTCCACGAAAATGAGAATGAGTGTGCGAATTAATAACACAGAGTTAACCTATACAATACAACTATCTTACACGTCACATGGTCTCTAGTGACACTCATTCCTTACTTGTCTTTTTCATTTGGATTTACAACTCATGCAACTATTCTAATCTATGGTACTTAAAGGTCTTGTATTTAGAATACAAACCATCTGGGCACTCGGATAATGTATGAATGGATTTAGTTATCCAAACATATTCGGGTACAACAATAGATTTATTGTATACGTATACGTTAATGCTTCTCGATCAGTGTGCTGGTTCTGTTGAATCCCTGATGCAGCTCCTAGCAACTGTCATTCTGTCTATATGCATTCTTCAATATATTTATCTCTCCCTATCTAACTTTACATTTTCTCATTGAATTTGCCGCAAGCAGCAGCTCCATATAGGAGAATGATTGAGTGACCCTAAGGGTTGCCAACCCTCCTTATGTGACATGATGATGTGGATGGTTTTTGGTTATGTGTACAAAGTAGTTGAACATCATTTAATATTAAAAACATGTAGTTATTAGTCGTCATTATTATGTTCAATTAAAGTAGTTGGGTGTCAAACATTTATATTGACAATTGATCCTTTATATTCCAAATTGAAATTTAGTTGATCTATTTTAATTGTTCAAAAAAGCATACTCATTATGATTGAAAAAAGAACATTTGAATTACTACTCATTTATAGAGTAATAAAAATTAATTTAACTCATTTGGTTATTTAAACAACTTACAAACATCAGTTTTTGGAACGTAAAAAGATATTAATTTAATCTTAACGCAATAAAACATGACATCATAATGTTAATGTCGAATATGATACTGTTACATACTAATGGAGCCATGCAAAATGAAATCATTAATTATCAATATATATTTTCATAAATGTCAAATAGATACTCAAACGTTTTATCTATATAAACTTTAACGTTCAATCTTAACATATAACCTTCGAACCCTAAAATCTTCATGCATGAAATGCAATCAACGGATGAAAAGTAGATTTCATGAGTCCACCAAGATATATGAATCCACCAAAATATATGAATCCATATGAGATATCCACTATATATTGTATTTACTTTTGAATCCACCAAAATACCCTCATTCCTCAAACCCCATAAATTAGCATATTGATCTAATTATACATGAAACTATATTATTATATACCACCATTTCTTTCATCAATTAACCTTATGAATTCTGTAATATAATTTAAGTCAGACTATTTTATCTATTACACAATTGCATGTAAGCATTAAATTCATAACTAATCATTCTACACTTAAAACATAATAAACTTAACCATAAGATAACTTAAATGTAAATATAATGAATGTATTAATTTGACAATCAATAAAATAATTTATGTTATGAATGTTAAAGAAATGAATGGTCAAATACAATTTGATTAATGTCAATTCATGTACCAAATTTGTTTACAACATTAAACAATAATTTTTATGCCAAAAAGCATTAAACTGTCCATAGTTATGTGCATCAATTTCATAAAAAGTGTAATATTAAATGATGTTGAACTACTTTGTACACATCACCAAATACCATCCACATCATCATGCCACATAAGGAGGGTTGACAACCCTTAGGGTCACCCAATCATTCTCCGCTCCATATATCCTTTATTCCTTCAAGCTTTTCTTTTCATGACTTCTTTATTGAGTGCTTCTTCAAACAACTAATGGGAGAGATAAAGATATATCTTGAACAGATCGATCTTAGTTAGACCAGATCTTCCAGATTTCATACTTAGGAAATAACGAAGAACTCATGAACATGACATGGCTAATGGAGGTTAATATTTAAGGGTATAACAAAAGGAGAGTTTAAATACTTATTAGTCATGTGTATACACATAAAGTTAATATAGCTGTCTCAACATGAACATCATTATCAGCACTTATCAATTACTAAATATGGGCACATATGTAACCCTGTAGATTAATTTATGATCAGCACTTATCAATTACAACACGTGGGTACATGTGTTGCCCTAGAGATTAATTTTTTATTATTATTCTATTTCAAAATGAAAACAAAAATCAATTAGGATATTTCTCTCTCTATCTCAGTCTCTCTAACCATGTCATTCTTATCTTATATGTCTGCTAAAAAAGATTCAAAACCAAACAGAACTCAAGAACTAACCACAACACCCTTCTGTTTGTTTTCTTAGGAATTTTTTGTCAGATTCTTGTCTTGTAAACGATCTTGCTCATCAGCTAATCGGCCACAAACATGCTCAATAGCACCAACATCTTCGACTGTTCACAGCCTCAGGTTTTGTTTCTCTGCTAATATATATCAGCATATATCCAACTCTAACTCTAGAATCCATGTTCTCTTTCTCTCTAAAATCCATGTTTTCTTCGATCATGGTTGATCTGATTTCACTTTGCAATATAGATGGAGGAAACATTCTCAAGTAATTAAACTTTATTAATTTGATTTCATGTCTTCCTTCCAGATCATCAAGCAGACTTGTACTTATATGGATGGCCGAAAGCCAGGAGCTGCAACAGAAGCAGATCAACAAGCAGCTGCAGCAGCAGCACCCTTGAAGTGTCCCCGGTGTGATTCAGCCAATACCAAGTTCTGTTACTACAATAACTACAGCTTGTCTCAGCCAAGACACTTTTGCAAGGCATGCAAGCGGTATTGGACAAGAGGAGGAATGCTTAGAAATGTCCCTGTTGGTGGAGGCTGCAGGAAGATTAAACCTAGATTGAGGCAACCGAGTACTAAACTTCCATCAGGTTATGGAAACTATAACAATCTTGACAATGGTTTATATCTAAGAGCTGAGAGTCAGTGTCAGGTGGAAGATGCTCATCTTGGGTTTAATGGTTTTCTTCGCAGTAAGAGTTATTCGAATGTGAAAGATATTAAAGGGTTTGGGGCATCTAGGGTAGCAGATCCAGATCCTGGTTCTAGGGCAAATTTCTCTTCGAGAGACAATCAGTTCCACGCTTTAGGGTTGGGCTTTTCGCCTATGGATTACATGAGGGATCACTCTATTAATTCAACTCATCCCTCTTTCTACTCTAACCTTTTTGGATGCAATTATGAGCTTAAGAAGTCAATGGATGAGCCATCTTCATTATACAAAGGGACCATGGGAAACTTAATGCCAGCCTTTCCCTTTGAAGACATGCATATTGGTGCCTACAATAGTGGTGGATTAGGGGGAGGGATCAAAGCTGAAAATCTAGGGCAGACAAACTTAAACCAAATCGAATCTTTGTTTTCTCCATCTATAGATCCTTCACTTTATGATTGGATCAATGGTGCTTCCAAATATGAATAATTCATGGTCTGAAGTTCCAAACAGTGGTTCTTCTTCCATGTCTCTCCTCTATTTATGGCCACTTCTATTTGAGTTTGGTCACACATTCCACTTTCTTCTTTTCGGTGTTTTCTTTTTCTATCATTATGGTTTAGCCCTAAGTTCAGTGTTCGAGGAGATACTCTATCGAATTGGATCGGAGAGATCATGTCAGAAGCAGTTACAAACTTATCAAGAAAACCAAGCCTTTGAGGCAGGTTCAAGGGTTTACATTCACAAATGAACATGCTCTGAGAGGAACTCGGATCCTTTTCCTTCTATCTTTCTGTCACTGTATGTTCGATCCTTTTTTGCAGTTTTGTTTCATTTCAGGACATTCGGTCAAAGGGTGTACGTACTTACGGTGGGTCAATTATGATCATGCATCTTTTTGTTCTTTCTTTTGGGGCAAAGAGGGGGGGTGTGGTGTTACGAGAGGGGTATACTTGTAAGGTATATACAATGCCTAGTGCTAGGGATCTGTTTGTAACATCTGTTGCATTATCGAATTTTAATCTTATCTTGATATAATGTGTGAGTTCCTATACAATGTAATGTGTGTGAAATTAAGCTCAAAACAATTTTTATATATATACGATTTTGAGACTAAAAATGGGATATCTAGTTACTAAAAGATGCGTAAGATTTAAGAAATTATAATGTTGTAGTCGGACTTCGAGCATATTCTCAATATTATCAATTCAATTTTTATTCCGATAACAGTTACATTAGGTACATACATATCAACTCAAAATTTTAACCTTTTGTCCAATAACACAGCCAGTCCCTCCATGCATGCAAAGCAGAGATCCTCAGAGTCCGAGCTAATTAACTAAATGGGCCAGACTCAAAGTCTTTGACGGCCCAATAAGATCTTATGGATCACGATCTCATGCAATCCAACTATCTAAATCTTCATAGAAACAATTCACATATTCTTGAGCCCATTTTGAGTCATTGCTCTAAAAGACTCGAGCTGAACATGCCCAGATCAGAAATTACAATTAAACGATGTCGTTTGACTGTCTGGGTGACGTCACCGGAAACAAATGCATAAGTCTAGGCTCCGATTCCCTTGGAGTCGTCGCTGGGGACTTGTGCAGATAAAAACCCTTTTCAGCAATCGCTGTGTTGACCACAATCGTTGCTGTGTTTTCTACAGTAGTTTTATTTTGAGTTAGTGTATTAAGAAAGTCAAGATTAATCATAAATGTTACTCCCTCTGTCCCATAATGTTTGTCCACTTTCCATTTTCGGTGTCCCCTTAAGTTTGTCCACTTTCTCAACCACACATTCTACTTTTTACTCATTTACTTATTAATCATTTATTCTCAACCACACATTTTATATCCTCTTTCTATCTTAATTACCGTGCATTTTGTGCTTTTGGACAAACAAAGCGGGACGGAGGGAGTATTTACTTTGGTCAAACTTGA
Source organism: Sedum album (assembly GCA_006409495.1). Taxonomy (NCBI): domain Eukaryota; kingdom Viridiplantae; phylum Streptophyta; class Magnoliopsida; order Saxifragales; family Crassulaceae; genus Sedum; species Sedum album. The sequence continues at coordinate 3,110 of QZGG01003615.1, read as the reverse complement.
ATCTTTTTGGGATAGAAAAACTAATCATTACTCCTTCTGTCCCACAAAGGTTGTCCACTATTTGGATTATTTGTGAGGTATATAATATTCAAAGTGGGCAAACATAATGAGACGGAGGGAGTACTTGTTTAGAAAATGTGATTTTGATCCAAATCAGATTGGCATTTGACCACACACAATTTGAGAAGATTCAGGTTTGGAAATGTGACTGTTACTCAGTATCAGCTGTCTGAAACTTATTAATCCATTTCAGTTTCGTGGAGCTGTTAAACAATGTGTTTGTTATGATTGTTTTGAAACAATTTATTTCCTCAAACTCGTCAATCTGGCCTTAAGACTTGAGTCATTACGAGATTAAATATCTCCATTTCCTCATGGTTAAACTATGTTGGGCTTGAATATGTTTAAATGGGCCGTAGACCGAACAGTTGAGGCTCGGATAACAAAACGACAGCGTCGACTTCATTGAACACCAAGCACGCACATGGCATGACATCATTGACGATTGATCTAACGTTAAATTAAAATTACATTCATTAAAGGTAAACGACTGCATCAATCTCAACCGTCCATCACACGGATCGAGTTAAAATCAAAGGCTGCAATTAACCGATTTAGCCGGCTCGAAAGCAAACGGCCCAGCCGAGAACAACTCCAAGTTAACATCTTCACCAACAGTCCTCCTATCGAGCCATAAATACGAGCCGGATGAGCCGCCGTACATATCTGTCGTCTGGTCACAGTTTTTGTCTGGTGAGCTGACTAGAGAAGCCTTGCACTTGTGCGCGCCGTACGAAGTTACTGTCTTTGGAGCTCGGACGAAGAAGTAGCCGTTCTTGTCTGTCTTAGCCTTCACCACTTGTGGATATTTCGTGTTATTGCACTGCAGCTTCACCTCCGCACCTGCAAAAAAACATTTTCAAATCAGACATTTCGAGAAGTTTAAGGTTTTCCTGTAAAGATTTGAACTTGATGTTATTTTGCAGGAACCCTTTTGAGTGCATGAGATTTGAGAGACTTTCAGAGATAGGGTTAAAGATATGTGATTTGAGGGTTTTAGGGGTTACCTAGAAGTGGGGTGGCGCCTAGGAGAGTCTGGACGCCTCTATACTTACAGGGCTTGCAAAAGACAACACCTTGAACAGCTACAAACTTTCTAATAGGAAGTGTGGTTGGTGAGCTGGCTGGTGCATGGGAGGGAGAGTGAGATGGGTGGTGGTGATGTGTCGGTGCAAGTGCTGGGGCTTGGGCTGGGGATGGGTGGGTCATATGGTGGTGATGGTGGTGGTGAGTAGGAGAGTGAGCTGGAACATGAGCTGGTGAGTGGACTGGAGCATGTGCTGGTGGGTTGAGTAGGAGTGGCTCGGAGTGGGAGTCTGTTGACACTGCAAGTGATGCAGATGAAAGTAGCAATGTGAGGGAGAGAATGTAAGTAGCAGTGGAGATGGTTGAAGCCATTCTTTGAGTTGTGGGAGGACTGAGGATGTGTAGATGGAGATGTTGATGGAGAGGCTGACTTTATAGTGGGGATTTAGGTTAGGGAAGTAAAAATGGGGTCCACCTCATTGGGTTAAAATTTGATGTGTGTTTTTTAGGATGAAGAGGGTATGGCAAAAGTGAAGAAGCATGGGTTTTGTACTGTGTATATGTTGATGAGTGTGAGTATTGAATGTCTTTAATTCACAAGGTTTAGCACGTCTTCACATGTATTGAGGTGTAATGTATGAAAAGCCATAATGAGCCTTGGATTCCATTGGATTTCACTGCTTAGAAAGATGAACTTTTCCCCTTGTTGGAAAATGCTAGGCAGCCATGCCGACACACAAAATCCCATATTTGTGCAAAAAGATGGTGACGGGGGTTACCAGTGAAAAAGGTCTGATTTTGCATCACACCTTTATCTAGTGCTTATGATTTTGTTACATGGAAAAATTCAAGATTTATAGTTTTATGCTAAAATTTATTTACAATATTAATTTATATTCGTAAGGTTGCATGTCGAATTTGCATTCATCCACTATTTCGTTAATTGTGTCGAGTGATAATTATTAATTACTAACTGCCTATACCAAGTGTTATCTACTAATTTGACACTCAAATATTGAAATAATAAATAAATTTTTTACAAATGTAAAAAAAGAATAGGATGAACGCTACTTTCCAAATGTATAGTCTTATACTCCATTCGTCCCATTATTAATATCTCATTTCTTTTCTGGGTGTTTCAAAATTATCTTCTCATTTCTAAATCTTACCATAAATGGATATATCTTCTTTAGTTTTCCACCACATATTTCTCTTCTCGCTTCCATTTTCACTACTTATTATCTATCAAATCACATTTTTTCTCTTTCATCACCACATAACTATTTATTTTACTTATTTTTTCTTTCATTTCTTAAAAACCGTGCAAAACATCAAATGAGACATAAATTATGGGACGGAGGGAGTACGTGTTTTTTAATAATTGAACTTTAATTGCCGACATGCTCCGTCAAACTCCTTAACTGGCTCACAACGGTGACAAACCTAAACCCATGAACTGGTTAAATTCAAATACGTATGGTGAAATTCAATCTTGATCCAGAAATGAAAAATTTCCACATCAATGCAATGGTGATCAGACATAGACAGACCTCTGTACGGCCTAGCTGTTGAAAAGGACAAGATAGGTTTCCTCTTTCCTCAGAAAGCCAAACACTAGAAACTAGGCCTCGTTTTCATTTCATTGTGCTCACTCATCCATGAGTGGATGTACAACGGCACAAAACATAATTGAGATCAACGGCAACTTTGTCTGAACAAAAATTCAAACTCTACATTATGTAAAGAAGCCCATTACGGCCCATTAAGGCCCATTAAGGCTACCTGAACAGTCACCATACATACTCTCTTTAGATTAGATATTAGTACAAAACTTCCTACAAGCCAAGCCTAAACAACCTCAACAGCTGCACTCATAAAATCAAATCTCAACATAGAAGCCTTTGGTTTCAAGCTAGGAACACCAACATTCGCCTTATTGAACCCCATAATTCCGTTCAACGAGCTAGTTCGCTCGCACGGCCCAAGCCATTTGGCTTGGACGTACTTCAACTTGCGCCACGGCC
>QZGG01003614.1:0-22035 GCA_006409495.1 Sedum album | reverse complement strand
AGAATGAACTCAAAACTAATCCTTCTATTAGTTGTGCATCAAATAAATTATCATCTAAAAAACATTGTAAACCCTCATTGTTGACCTCAACTCTCATGTGATGGGAATGTCATGTGTCTGCATGAGCCATATACTGTAATCAGACACTCTACGACAATCAGTTCATGCGAAGGTTTTCCATTACGTACCCCAGACATAACTCATGAACATTTTTAACCAAGCAAAATAAAAATACTACCTATGCTAGCAAACACCTCATCCTAAGCTTTAGTACACTGTCTCATATTCCCCAATATCCTTCAATTCACTCACTAGAGTCAGTCTGCTAGTCTGGACGTGTTAAACCTCATAATCTATGTTGCCTCCCATATCAAGAAAAGTTAAAAACTGATCATTCAAGATCAGGGACACGCGAAACATCAAGTAAATTCAGCAGAAGACCAAGATGATAAACTTAAAACACAATTACCAAAGGAAAACGCATCAAATACCTAAACTGGAAACAGTTCTAATAACAAAATCGCAAACAAATTTATTGTACTGCAAAGCTTACCCTGTGAAAGAGCACTGCAGCTAATAGACAAGCTGAGGCATGAATTCATCCTCGCATCCGCTACCGCAATGTGCAAATGCATCAAAGACTGAACGCATCCAAGTTCCGACGGCATTCTACACACTCCAAACCAAAAACAAACATCAAAAAATGAAGAAAAACGATCAAAATCGCAAAATCGATACTCACTTAGAAATCGAAAGTCGACGGAGAGGAGACGACGCAGGGGTTCCGTTCGGAACAACGAAGCGCGGCGATGTTGATGCGGAGTTGTTGAATTTCGAAGCGGATTTGAGCGACGAGAGTTTGATTGTTCTGGTGATGAATCTGGACGACATTTCGGGAATGGGTGAGCTCCGATTTTCTGCGCTTTCGAGTCAACGGTGAGTTTGAATTTTTACTGTAGAATAACGATTAGGATTCTGGATTGGGGGTGGAGGGAGGTGACGTCATCGTAACGGTTTGGATCGGCACGTTGGCATTGGTCGCGGCCCACTACAGAAGCCCAATAGTTCTTGCTTGACACTGAAGATTGAACTATCATCATTTTCTAATAAAAATTTTTCCATTATTTTAAATTTCTAATAATGGATAATTTTATTCATATTCATATTTAAATTTAAATTAATTAATGATTAAATAGTGGATATGAAACTGATCAAACTAAAATGAGCTAACATCTATAGAACCACAACTCTGAGTCTCTGATTGCTTTCATTATGTAAAAAGAACAAATGGAGCAAGGCTTTTCCTTTCCTCCTTCCTTTTTCGAGAATCCGGCCAAAGACGTAACATCCATATCTGGATAAAATCGATACAAAATGACCTTAGCATGTGCTCAAAGTCTTGCTATCTTGATCAAGATCACTTGTGCAGACCTCAAATAGAATATAAGTATTGATAAAGAGTAAGTGAGTAACACAATATATTGACTTCAAATAAGGTAGTTCAGATGTTACAGAAACCGGTCATTCCGCCTGTACATCCATTTATTCAAATGTCACTACTTTCTTAAGCTGCAAGCAACATATACGTAAAACATAGATTTAGGCATCATATTTGATTCTAGGAAACTAATCATAGCAGTAAAGTTGGCGAAGTTATTTGCATTCTTATGCACTTCTATTAACGAGCGGTTAACGGGATCTTGAGCTGGGTGTACTTAAACCTTCACCATTGTGATCACAGGCTGAACAGTGTTGTTTGCAGAGTTTACGTAGAGATAATGAACCAAACTGCTTGAAATGCTGGCTATAGAGAAAAGGGTACCAACAGTAAAGGCTCCATTTCTTGTGTAGTAGCATTCGTAGTAGTCATAGGTACCAATAACCCAAACTGATAACTTGTGTCCATAGTCATTTAGTACAGCTGCGGTTACCAACAGAAGAAATGCGACGACGAAGGTGAGCCTGCATTGGAGCATATGGACTTGGATCAGTCATCAGGAAGTTGTTAAAAATTATTTAGAATTGTCATGAAATTTACATTGAAAAGATAACATTATATGGTGAACCAAGGAGGACAAGGACCACGTCCGCGAACAGCGCATCCTTCACAGAAGAAAATGATTTGCGCAACGGCAAGAGCAAAAGCTGATGTAAGTCCTAGAGGAAAAGCAGGACTTTTAGGGTAATCACACCGGCCTGAATCTGTAATTTGGGAAGGCTGTGAAGAACAAACAGAACAACAGACAAGTGTTACATCAAAGTCTTACGTACATTGAAATCTTGAACTCAGAATATAAATAGTGAACCTTAAACATTTAGAAGTTTGAAAATGTAAGTGATGAATGATCACCTTGATCTTGGTCACTTCAGCTGCAAAGCCGGTGGCAGCGGAAAGCAGTCCTAGTGCCAACACGACAATGGTCACAACCTTAACTCTCTTGTCCATCCTCTGGGTCTGGTGTCTAAGTAAATTTGAGTATTTTTTTTGTAGGTTTTACATCAACGAGCTCTTAATTTATAAACTATCATAGCTCATACATTTAGTGATTGATGAAGATATTTACACATTTGTGAAATGGATGATGTAGAACGAATCAAATCAACGGTTCCGATTTAGATTTCTAAAATTGGCAATAAAGGTACATGTAAATTGACACGCAAATGTTAGTGTTTTGCAAAAGTTTATATGTACCTGCTTAAATCTACATCTTCACATGATGTAGATCAAAATTATTTAGCGGTTGTGATTTTATATTTTAAATTGGCAAGCTTATATTGATACCAACATGTGAATAGTCTTATATCTTTTAAGAAGTTTTTTGCCGTACGTAAATCCTGACTCTTCACACGTGTGTATGTGAATTTAATTCATCAATTTAAAGTGAAATTCAAAGTTATCATTACGAAATTAGTGTGAAAAACGTCAATATCAACCCTTAAGTCTACATCTATGATCACTTTCATAGCAAAAGAAGTTGAAATGGAGGAGCTTTTTCTTTCCTTCTTCCTTATTTGATATTGAGAGTATAAGAGCACTGATTCATTGTTGGTTCTTAAAACGTATAACGCCAAAACTATACTCAAAATTTGCAATTTATCACTTTGATCAAATTGTAAGGTAGGCCGATGTGTAAATGGGCCTCTATTGGTCCTAATAATAGGCCCTCTCATTTTTTATCAAATTATTTTAAATCAAGTCATTCTGATACTTACTTAAAATTGTTTAATTTTATTTCGCTTTAATTTTATCCTACATCGCCTTATTCGTAATTACAGTTATAGATAATTTGCGTCCCACATTGGTTTCATTGAATTTGCAAATGTAGTATGATTTATGACAAGCTATTTAAAGTTAATTTAGATAAGATGATTCAAGAATCTATAAGTTCTTGAATTAATAAAAAAGTCTTTTAGTTCTTGGATCAATCCACATTTTGAATTACATGTTTATGTTGAATTATTACATACAATATCAGAATCAATACCTGCCAAAAATGTTGGTATCATTAAGAAATACTTCAATAGGTTTCAGAGCAAAATCATGTTAAATATAGGAAAAAATTGCAAGCTTAAGTTTAGGGTTCCTCCATGCTATCTTTGTTTTTATTGTGGGTTAATCATCATTCGAACTCCTCCAAATCAAAACTCAATAATATAGATGACAATAATCAAAACTCGTACACAAAATATTTAGAGACCTAATCTAAAGAAGTGAACTCTACATCCAAAGAATTTCGCCAACCTTTTATGTTCCCACATGTTATTTTAGGCTTTAATAATCAAATTGTGGAATAATATAATTGAATATCATAACATATGATCAGGATCTAGTAAAATGGTAACTTATTATGAAACTAAATAATTTAATCGCAGTCGTTGATTTTAATTTATTTTATAGTTTATATTAAAATTATTATTAATTAAAAATTTACAAAGAATTAGTAAAAATCAATAGTTGATGTATATGATATTTTTCATTATATCCAAATATATTGTTAATCAAAGATCGAAATTGTGTCTAACGATTTTACAAAACTCATTTTTCTTCATCGAATCGTAGCCTTATACGGTAGTATTGAAGAACTATATAAATACATATATCTTTAGTAACTAATCTTGTCTCAAATCATACACTACTAAACATAAATTCAAATGTACTTGTTTAAGCATGTTTACTACTAACTCACCATATAAAACTAAGTTTGGCAGCTATTTAAATAACTATTTATGATTAAATTTATATATTAATAATCAAATTGTCACAGAACACGTGCATTCATATTCATAAAAAATGACAATGCATAGTCTTATCAAAAACAACAAATGAATTTCAGATTCGATTTTTATAACTCAAAAAGCTTATCATTTTAGGTCAGCCATTGAAATTAATTTGTTTCCAAGGGAAACGAATAATTTAGATGTCTTATTAGCTACATAATCATTTTCACATATACTACATTACATGTTTAACATCATATAAAATTAAACTTGAAATTAATTTCCAAGGAGTGTTCTCATTCATTGTGATTTGATATTTATTTAATGTCAATGCATCATTTTTGGTGATATTACTTAGCTTAAACTTATTATAATTCAATTAATGTATCTATAATTTAATTTCAACTCAATTACATTTGAGTTCAATCAAACTTGGTATTCCAAATTTTTAATACATAATCAACATGTACCCAAACTTAAATATTATATTCATTATTCTCAATTTACACTTTTTCATCGCCCAAAACAGCCTGTAATACTATAAGTATATATTTGTTTCGACATATTTTTATACATTTTATTTTGCTGATTTTTTCTCATTTTCATTATTCGCATTTATCTTCCAAAAATTACTCATATCTTTCATCTAATTCACACTTCTGTTTTCAATGATGCATTACCATATCAAACTCACTGGCCAATTCATAAGTAAAAATCACCCGAATCGGCACAAAATAATTACTTCTAAAAAGCCCAAAAAAAAATCCCATATCTTAACAAGATAATTCACACAAAATCACCAAAACTTTATGCAAATTGCTATTATTATATAATAAATATTTCCTCACATAATTATAAAATTGTGATTTTCTTTTATTATTTCCATTTTCTATATTTTATTATATTTTTCCTGAAACACATGGTGAAAGAAACAATGACACGAGTGCCATCATTTCATCATCATCCTCGTACTCCCCTTCTATAAAATCCCACCAACCTTCTTTCGCTCACCCACTCCCTCTTCATCATCAAAAATTCTCAAATTCTCAATTCCAATAATGTCGGCTGACACACAGGGTAAGATGGTGAATTTGAGTGATGAAGTTGCTTCAGGGCTTGATCTAAATTTGAGCTTGCAGTCCATTAACTCTTCACCATTGTCGAATGACTTGCATCAATGCCTGAATCCGGTCCCTGCGGTCTCTAACGGTATGATTTATAACAGCGGATGGATTGAATTATGATATCCAATTGGTTAAAAGTCATCGCATTTTTTGATTTTACGTAAATGTGTACCATGCGGATGTAAGGATGCATGTTTCAAATAATGTTTTGACAATGTTTGATTCAAATAATGAAGGTAAGGAACTCACCGACCGACCAACATCAAGAGAATTTGAGGAAGGAAGCTCTCAGAACAGCACATTGTCGATGATTAACAAGAAAAGGAACCATCCAGAGGAATCCAAACACCATCGAAGTGGGAGTGACGATGAAGAAGGCGAGAACACGAGGAAGAAGTTGCGGCTTTCATGGGATCAGACTCTTGTTCTTGAAGAGACCTTTAAAAGACGTCCCACTTTGAACGGGGTAAGCAAAAATAATCATTTAAAATATGATCATATCTTGCAAGGTATCATAGTCTTATAGAAAATCTAATTATTCTTGTGACTCGCAGACACAAAAGGAATCTCTTGCCAAAGAACTTGGGATTCAAACGAGACAAGTTGAGGTGTGGTTTCAAAACCGTCGAGCAAGGTAAAGCTCTTTTGCTAAACAAAATTCCTTTGTTGAATTGTCACATGTTTTCTTATGTTATGAGTTGAAGGGATGGGATCGAGAGGGACGATAACTTTTTGTAAGGTAAGAAGAAATAATTTCAATCGTTGATTTGATTAATACGACGGTTGAGATTAAGTTGGTATTTAATTAAATTGGGCGGTTGAATTTGCAAAAAATACGGGCGGTTAGATTGATTGTTATCTTTAGATTAATTCTTATCTATTGAATTATTAATAATCAACGATCGAAATTTTGTTCACCGTCTCACAAATACTTATACGTCATTCTCAAACTTTTCCTATGAGATGAAAATCATATTTAAAATATCATTCATCGGTAAAAGGTTTTGGGAGGACAAGCATATTTTGGTAAGACGGTTGATATTGGTAACCGTCAATAACCAATCGCCCATTTTTTGCAAATCTAACCGCTCGATTAATTAAAAAACAACTTTAATCTCAACCATCGAATTAATCAATTCAATGGCCAAAATTACGTCCTCATGTCTCACAAAATTGACATGTCTATATATCCCATTCCCAACTCCCATTCATCATTAATAATTTTTTTACTGATCGAAAAAGGACTTTTTCCAACTATTGTTTAGCTGAGTGTAACTTTCCATTGATGCAGGATCAAGGTGAAGCAGACTGAGGCAAATGTCGAATACATGAAGCAAAACTGTTTGAGCCTAATGAACCGCGTTAGTCACTTACAAAAAGAGGTCAACGAGCTACGAGCTCAGAAATTAGGGTCACAACTTTACATGCAAATTCCACCAGCAACAACTCTGACTATGTGCCCCTCGTGTGAACGTGTCGGAATCCCGACAACATCTATTGGAGCGGCCAACGTTGATCGTGTTAAGTTTGAGCACGATTTCGGTCTAACCGGTTTCGGGTCGGGTATTTCATGGGTCAATACGAGTCAAGGGCCGATTTAAAGCTGAGTATTGACCCGTTTCTTTGGGAAAACGGGTTTGGTTACAGTTCGGGTAATTATTTAAAGAACGAATTGTTTTGTGAAATATAATTACAAATTAAAATGTGGGACACAATATTTGGTTTTGCTGATTATGCATGTTTGGCATTGAGCGTTTTGATTAAAATGTATAATTGTGTTAATGCTTATTTTTTGAAAAATTATGAAGTGATTTGCTTATAATACTCATCAATTTCAATTAGTAGAGTTTAAAATATGAAACAAATCATTCGAAGTTGAGTCGGTAGATTATGTTTTGGGATCCATAACTCATGCAGAATTGAGTCACCAACCAAATTACAACTTACAACTTTTATGGAATAAAGTAATTTTGATTGGATGTAATATGTTGTACGCAATCTTGTATGGAGTATATCATTTCAGAGACGGGATTAGAAAAGAACAATTTATTTGTATTATTGTGAGACAAAATTTGAATCATTGATGTTAATATTGATATTGAATAATAGCTGTTAATATTAATTTGAATTTAGTTAAATTGGACCGTAGGATTTACAAAAATGTTATATAGGGGAAAGTTTAAGGAGGACTCATAAATATTTGTAATCCAAAGAATGAGTTTTAAATAGAAAATACCGTCAACTACAGTCGTTCATGTTTTTTGCAAATCCAACAGCCTAATTAAATAAAAATTAACTTTAAAATCAATCTTCAGATTAATCAAATCAATGGTTGAGATTATGTCCTTTCGTTTTACAAATATTTATTGTTCTTCCTGAATAAATCCCGTATCGAATATATCAATTTTGATATTTTTTTAATAATAACTGTTAGGATTAAGTTCTAAAAGGACAAACAAGATTTTGTGAGACTCAACCGTTGATTTTTATTCATCCAATAGTTAATATTGATAATCATCATTTTCAATTGTCCGTGTACTTTGCTAATTCAACCACCTATTTTAATATCTAAATTAATTTAATTTTAATTATTAAAATAATCAAATTAATAGTTGATATAATATAGTATTATCATCTTACAAAACTTTAATTTTCTCAAGATTAACACATAAATGTTAAATTGTAATTAATACAAAATCATATAACCCTCAAACAATATCATTTAAAAACCCACCAAATTTGTCATCATTTAAGAGTGAAAGGTTTCAGGAGGACATACATCTTTTAATAAGACAGAATGACATGTTCTCAACCGTTGATTTTATCAATCTAACGGTTGATACTAGTAATCGTCAATCACCAACCGCTTGTGTATTTTGCAAATCCAACTGTCCAATTAATTAAAAACCAACTTAAATCTCAACTATCGAATTAATCAAATCAACGATCTAGAATACATCCTTATGTCTCATAGAAATTTGTATGTCTCTCTAAAAACACAGCATATTATAAATAAATGGAAAATCATACGTTAAAAGGGATCTGTCAGTCTATCGAATCAAGTTTTGTTGAAGAGAAGATAGACTCGATCTACACGATTCCTCTGAATCCAATCCTCAATCCTCAATCCTCAATCCTCAATCTCACCCTCACCTCACAAACCCAACTCCCCTTCTGATCACGCACCCTTTAATTTCACCAACAAAGTATCCCCTTTTCACCGATTGCTCTATTCCACCTACTTACTTTAATATTTGAACCCCAACTTCAATCCGATCACAAATCGCTGAATAAAGTCGGAAAACGCGATCGGGTCACTCTGTGTACGGGTTAATCATACTTGAAAGGTGATAAAGATTCGATCTTTAAATTAGGGTTTTGTTGATTTCTTTGATTGCGTGTGGATTTGGATTGACTTGATTTTTGATTTGTGTTGTTTTTGGTTTTTAGGGTTTTGAGTTGTTGAAAGAAGATATGCATATTGAGGAGGTTGAGGAAAAGGAAGTCGATGCTCTGGTAGTGGAAAGTGGTGTGGTTTCTTCTGAGGTCAAGAAGGTGTTGGTTGGAGCTGGCGGGCGTCTGCTGTTTTATCCAACCCTATTTTACAATCTTGTTAGATGCACGTTGGAATCTGAGTTCAGGTGGTGGGATCAAGTTGATCAGGTAAATTGGAATTCAGATCAAGATATGTTTTGATATTGTCTTTGGTGTTAACTGTTAAAGTATGAACCTTGTGCGCTCTAATAAAATATTGGATTGATTCCATTTGAATTGTCTTCTTTTGTGTGCTCTGAAATTTCTTGCTAAGATTTTTTAAGTGTTTTCTCTCATTCCCACTTGATTCCAATTAAAGTATGGTTTTCAGTTTATCCTGCTAGGGGCTGTTCCGTTTCCTAGTGACGTTCATCGTTTAAGAGAGCTTGGTGTTGGAGGAGTAGTTACTCTCAACGAGCCGTTCGAGACATTGGTTCCATCATCTCTTTATCTATGTATTGTTTTCTTTATATCTATGTTTTACTATTGCTACAATCTTGTTTTTTTCATATGGCACCTCAAAGGTCATGGTAATAATGGTTTGGATAGATATAAATCAATATATCTTTTTCTTGCTATGCTTTACTCTACTGCAGGCCAGTGGTATCAATAATTTGGTAATCCCTACACGAGACTATTACTTTGCTCCGTCAATGAGCAACATTTGTCGCGCTGTCGACTTTATTCACGGTAGAGTGTACTTGCTTTCGATTTGCTCATAATCATAATACTCACTCCATGATGCATTATTTTGATTAATCATATGTTTTTTTCATTCTACAGAAAATTCGTTGCACGGAAAACCTACTTATGTGCATTGCAAAGCAGGTCGGGGACGTAGCACTACGATTGTCTTATGCTATCTGGTAAGTGTAGTAATATTTATTATTCAGACCATGCTAGTTAATATGTTGTCTCAGGATTTGTCAATATTTTTTCGACGTTGCAGGTTCAGCACAGACAGATGACGCCAGATGCTGCATATGCGTATGTGAAGTCAATTCGACCACGAGTTCGTCTGGCACCTGCACAGTGGCAGGTACATGATCAATATCCTCTCGGATTTACATTTTTTATTTTATGAGAATACCTTTTAACGAAATTCTTATTGAATTATTTTAGGCTGTACAAAAATACTTTATACAAAGTAGTGAAGTATGGAATTTCGAGTCACATGTTCGATGTACTAATGATGATTTCTAGACCTTCACATGCCCAAGTACAAGACCTATCATTTGATGACAACTCCGTGCACATAATTACTCAATCCGATCTCGACGGTTATAATGGAAACTCGTTATGAAAGCTTCAAGAAAGGCTTTGTGGGCTGATCTGAGTGTACTTTATGGTGTCAAAATCGTGAGCCAAGCAGCACTGGCCAGAGTTTCTTGCTTATGGTTCCGTTATCGGTCCCAACAAAGTATCTCAAATGTGAGCACAGAATACCAATGCTCCATCCAGGCTGATCAACTCGGTGGTCTCAGCGTTGACATCCATGTTTACTGAAGTCAAGTCCAGTTTCTTCTCCTTTATGTTTGTTCGAAAAATGTATATAGCAGGAAATAAATGGTTGCAGACACTTTTGACAGTGGCTCCTGTACGTCTCTATATGTTTTCACTGTATATAAAGCTTTTATTTTGCCAAGGAGCTGATGCGTGCTGGAACAATGTTTTACTCTCAGGGTTCGGTCGAATATATTTAGCTCCCAAGAGAAGTCTGTTATATACGTTCTCTGCAGATGATGTCAGGAAATCTATGAAGATACATATATACACAAGGTAATGTTGTCTCGTTGGATGATGGGCGGCTTCACAAACTCTTTTAGTCGCATCCACTTCAAGAATGCTTAGTTATAAAATGATATTCATATTGGAACTTGGAAGTGAGTAGACGAAACTTTATTATTTGACAAAAGCTTCAAAAAATATATCATTATATATTTATATGACGACATTGTCTTACAACTGCGGATCTCATTTTTTAGGTATATGATAACATGGAGAGCTTGCTGTCACCGGCCATTGCTTTTAAAACCAGCATTCATGTCTTCTTATTTATGGATTGAGTCATCCTAGCGTGTCATTAGAACTTCATTTATTTATTTAGATTTGGTTATTCATTAAAGGACAGAGTTGCAGAAACTGAAACTGAAAGAATGTGTTTACAATGATACCAATCCAAGACATTAATCGGACACTGCCTTTGGTACTTTAAGTTGACATCAAGAATTGTACAGACGACTGGGAACCACAGATGAAGAAGAATAGACCCCTTTAAAATCAAGAGGAGCAGCAGCCAGAGTTCTGGTTGACTGGCTGTCCGCGGATTTGGACAGTTGGAGGCCTAGCATTGTTCATGGCTGGTTGACTTGCCATCCTGTAAATAACAAAGTCCCAGTTAAGTATAGCTCATTTTTCACAAACTCACACAAATTCCATTTTTGTATCAAAGTTATGGGACGCAAGCATTCTGTTACCTGTTCTTAATGTCAGCTGTCATGGCCATGAAAGCGTTTTCGACATTTGTTGAATCCTTGGCACTTGTTTCCATGAACGGGATGCCTATCTCATCAGCAAAGGCCTGAAAACAAGTACAAGTCAGTGCTTGTTACAAATTATACCAGTCATGCAGAGTACTTTCAGTCTCGTGCACAAACAGTACCTTAGCGGTTTCATATGAAACAACTCTTTTATCAGCTAAATCAGACTTGTTTCCAACAAGAAGCTTGTTAACGTTGTCGCTAGCATATCGATCAATTTCACTCAACCATTGCTTCACGTTATTAAAGCTCTCTTGGTCGGTGACGTCATAAACTACCTGTCAAAGGTATCAATTTTACACCACAAAATACAATGAAAAAAGAGGAGTTTTTTCGGACAAACTGAATGTTGCTTACAATGATCCCATGAGCCCCACGGTAGTAGCTGCTGGTGATGGTCCTAAAACGTTCTTGCCCAGCCGTATCCCACTGTTACTCCACATGATTATTAGTGTTTTGAGATGATAAAAAAAACATTCACTACAAATCACTATTACAATCAGGGAGGAAAAGGGATTCAGAACTTACAATCTGAAGTTTGATGGTTTTGCTATCTTGTTCAACTGTGCGAATTTTCTGTACATCAGACAGAAATATAAGATTTTGGAATAACAGCAACAGGTGGTCAATAAATACTCGAAGGAAATAAATTGATTACTGATCACCCAAAATGACTTACGAAGTCAACTCCAATGGTGCTTATGTAACTATCCAAATACGAGTCATCCTGAATCACACCATAAAAATTCAAATTAAGCTCCTAGAACACCTAATTTTTTGGGGATAAGATAACTATTCAAGAAAACTGCAGTGAGTATAATTTCAATAACTTGACAGCAAAATAATTTTTGTAGATGAAGCAAGAGGTTAAAAATGGGACTTACAGCAAATCTCAGAAGTAGACAAGATTTTCCAACGCCGGAATCTCCAATGAGTAGCAGTTTGAACAGATAGTCGCTGGAAAACAAAAGTACGTCATAACAGCATTAGTTTATTCAATGAAAGTTTACACGATGCACCACCACACAAACTGAATTCAACAATGCGCGATGCACATAGGCACCTTACAGCCTATGCAGAAACAGCTAAAATCTTTAACCACCGCAACTTACACAAAACACAAATAATAAAAAACGAACAACAAAGCACCGAACCCTAAGAAAATTAACATCAAACAATTATCAAACAACTCATGATCATTAAACAAGAGAAGATCAATAGTTCAATACAAAAAATACAATATGCCCAATTGACATTAACACGAGTGATCCAATCCACACCACCATCATATTACATAAAAATCAGTATCAAAAATTGAATTGAAATCCAAAATCATCAGGAAAAACAAATCAAAATTTTTCACAAATCCAAACCCTAAATCAATCCTTCTACGATCAAACATTTATCAAAACCAAATCGACGAAATAAAAACCCTAAAAAATCATAATTGACGAAATAAAGGAAAAAACTAACTATTCAGGCGTCATTGCGATCTGAGTAGCTGGCGTGGATGATCGACGAAAGGAGTTGGTTTCGGATTTGGGATTCCACAAGGAAAGTCAATATCAAAGCATGCCTGCTGCCTTTTAAACGCAGTCGTTTTACGTTGCTTGTTGCAATCCGAAAGTAGCAACAATTGAATACTCATCGCATCCAATTTTGTTTGTCCAGAAATTAAATAAATTTACGCTATTTAAGTTAATTGATGAGTATAGAATGTTTAACGATAATGTTTCATTGGTAGATTAAAAAAATTGTGTTGAGAACGAATTCAAGTTGACAAATTCACATTTTGTATTTAAAATAAATAGTCGGATAAAATAAATTTCAACAAATTTATTAACCGATAGAATATATATTCAGACTCATACTTAATTTTGTAACAATAATTTGTTACGAATCAAAATTACGCTATTTTGACAAAATATTAAGACATACAATTGTAGTGAAAAAGTCAAATGAGATCGTTTTGCTACTTGCATCAATCAACCAACCATAAGAAAAGAGAATCACATAATAACTAACAATTCAGAAATAGCCCTAAGAACGAATAGTCAAACATCCGTCAGCAATGCAAACATGAGACACCCTCAAAAAGAAAATAATCGGGCACCAGCAAATGATACGCACACTGCGCCGATAAGTAACATTCAGGCAGCAGCCAACAATGCAGATAGCCCGAATAAAGCCAGGCAGCAGATACGGGCATCCACATCACTTTTTAAGGTTTTCGTATATGAAATATCTCAAAAGTTCCATCAAAACCTGTTGAGTTTTTTTCAGCAAAAATGCAGTGGTTCTAGTTGAGGCTATTGGTCATGAAACACTTTTGTTTTCAAAGACTTCCTTATTGGGTTTAGGTAGAATTGTGAATGTAATGCATTGAGGTCAAGATGGACCCTTCAGATGAATGAGCAGTCAAACTTGGGTGGATTTCATCATGGTAAGACATGTTGGAAATGTAACCATACGAGTACAAACCAATTAAATATAATCATGTGTGTTCACAATTAGGATCATGAGTCATCTTTGAAAATGATCAAACCTCTCCTTCCCTTCCTTTTGTTTTTCATTGAATAATTACACTCATATGTTTCATAATTACATTAATTAACTCCTTTTTTTGCTTCAAGTAAAACAACCCTTGTTACAACGACCCTTTAATAAAATAGCTTGTGCTTGTCATTTAAAGTATTTTTATTTAATTTTAGATAGGAACAAGTCAAAATTAACTTAATTAAAATACTCTTAAGTATAGTAAGGTTTTAGGAGGATAAGAAATATTTGTTAGACGGAAGGACATCATCTCAACCTTTAATTTCTATTAATCCAGCGGTTGATATTGATAACCGTCATTCTCAACTACTCGTATATTTACCAAATTCAGTCACCTATTCAATTAAAAATTAATTAATATCAACTACATAAATTAAAATTGCCAGTTGAAGTGATGTTCCTATATCTTATCTCTCTAATTCCGAACTTTATTAAAATATAATTTTGTTTTATTTATTAATTATTATATATTTGAGCAATAACTTCATCTACAATGCAAACAACTATCAACAAAAGCAAAGTTCATGCCCACAACTATTTCACCTTCCTCCGCTTGGTCATTAACCAATTTCCACAGATTCCTCGGACTCCCCTAATTGCTTCATTTCCACTTTCCATTGAACTATACTCAATTTGAGCTACCTCTCAAATCCTCATCTCCTGCTTAAAAACCTCACCTTCCCATCAGTTTATGTTTGAAGCTATGGTTATTCTTGTTTGATTCAGTCTCTTTTCCTATTCAACCTCGATTACATCAATCTGGTAGTTAATACCTGAAAAGGGTTTGTGGGATTTGTCTTTTTAAGGTCAAAAACTTGATCTTTTTCAGATGAAATTTAAGGTTTGAACATGGGGAAACATGGACCTTGCTGTCACTGTGGTGTTCCCAGTGAGTCTTTTGTTTTCACTTTCTGTCGAATTTTCCTGGGTTGTGTTTTCATATTTGAATGAGTGAATGTGTGCTTAGGACTTGTCTTGATAAGTTGGACAAATACACATGCTTAGAGGAAGTGTTCATCTGGAAAAAGATTAGTTGTTGACAATGCGTATACATTGTTTTAGGTGGAATGATTGTAGAGTGACAAAACTGAAAGTGCTGTTGTTATTTTTGTTCATCAAAACATTGACGCTGGAAATTTTGGTTGATTAATAGGTTCGCTGCCCTTTCTTCGGTTCCTTGCTTTATTCCATTATTTGTTGTCTTACTCGCTGCATTCACCCCACTTTGTACTCTTTGGTACTTTGCTTTGTTGTTAATGCAAGCTAAATTTCTTGTTATTCTTTGAGTTTGGAATTGAGTGTTTAGATCTTTGATTCCATATTTCCATTGTATCGTATATTCCTGAGCCTAAGTCTATTGCCGAACTCAATCCCATCAGTCTATGAATATTTTTGGAGACCAGATAGATTTGATGCATTGAGTTTCTGCATCTGATTCAGGCTATAACTTTCATCCTTGTAACGATTTGCCTGTTTGCGTGAATAAGATCTGTCATCTATTAATTTTGTACGAAATAAGAACTTGGAGATCCAAATTTGGCTGAAAACATATGTCCAAACAATGACAGCCTTTACCAGACTCTCACATTTTTGGAATTGTCTGATTGATAGGCACTCCACTTTGGCGTAATGGACCTCCTGACAAGCCAGTACTATGCAATGCCTGTGGATCACGATGGAGGACAAAAGGCAGTCTTATGAATTACACCCCTCTCCATGCACGTGCGGAATCTGATAACTTCTTAAATCTCAAAGCACCGAGGATCAAGATAGTATCTAGTAGAGACAAAGAATTGAATTTCCTTAAAAGGAAGCGAGCTTATGAAAATGCCGCAAATGGAAACATTGGCTCAAATTATGGTGATGACTTTTGGAAGGGGGCTGATGATGATCTGACCAATAAATCCAGTTCAGGGTCAGCTGTTTCCAATTCTGATAGCTCTCTGCTGTGTGACACTACTTATGTTAATGAGCTAACAGGTACTTCATAAATATTTAAGTTCCGTTTTCTTCTTTATGTTTTACAATTGTCTCTACGGTCTAACTTATTTGTACATAGGACAGGCTATTCTAATTGCTTTGTGAATGATGCAGAGAGAACAAACCCCGCAAAGAAACGGGCTTTGATTCCTCACCCAAAGTCATCTTCCATTGCAACACTCACGAAAGACTTGTGCACCATTTTTAATCAGCAACAATCTTCTGGTTTTTACGGACCTGAATTGGATGATTTGCTTTTTAAAAGTGATAGGTCAATATTCTCTGCTGAAACTGGACACGGAAGTTACCTTATAAAGGATACTAGCTCCATAACACGGAATGAAGACTCTGAGTCCAGTTCATTTTCAGTTGATAATAAACCATATTTAGTAAGTGAGACTAGTTCATACTCAGAAGCGCTTGCTTATCATACATCTGGCAAGGCTGTGGATTCTCAAAGCGCTGACATGAGAATCAGTAGAGTTTCAAACAATTTAGGCACAAAGCACGAAGAGACTATGAGCCATGAGGTACGTAGTAGATCCGCTTTATACTGCTTTTAAAGATGCATTAGGTGGATACAATTTCTCATTTTCTGACTAATGCTTATTGATGGGCATGCAGGAATAAGATGCCATATGAAATATTAGTGAAAGGTGGAAGCCAAAGTTTGCCGCTGACAGGAATCATTGATAACAAGGTGACTTGAAAATAACAGTTCACCTGTCCTAAAGTTGTTCAACAGTATTTCTAAGAATAAATAACTCATAACTCGATGTAGGATGTTTCGACGAATTATCAAGATTTTCGTAGACAATTCACAAACAAATATGAGTCAAGGCAACCTAATTGGTAAGACATTTTTCGCCTTTGTAAATGCCTTAGTACACTGCAGAGTTTCCGGATGTCAGCTTTTGGGTAAATTAATATTTTCTGTAATTCATCTGCAGCTTTCGGAGCCTGTCAGGTAGCACAGACTTTGTAGATAGTTTCTCAACCTTGGCGAACAAGGGTTTAACCCTTTGACAAACTAAAAGCGCTATTGGAATTTGGAACTCTACAACTTTACTAATTACTAGTGAAAATTGTACAAGCTGACATTCTTACTCCACTCGATAAACCCATAAGTGCACCCAAGAAGCAGAAGGCTAGACAGATATATTGAAAAATATTGACATTCGAGTTGGCAAAGGAAATACTGGCTCCATCCCAAGAAGCCTGAACTCATTTTGTTAATGGTGCTAGCCAACAGCGTTCTACAACATTGGCAGTTTTTTCAGAGTTGAATAAGAATGTTCTTGTATTACCAAAATTTCAATTTAAAATGAAGAATTTTTTCTATTGGCAAGTTTACAAATTAATTTAATCATGCATATTCCTTTAATTTGAGAGATATTCCACTCAGTTTTTATAGCAAAGTGAAGTAATTATTAATTAATATATAAACTAAAAATAATTTGGGCAATTTTCATTCAGAATTCCTTGTATAAAGAAGATAACAACATATTTATGATTTTAGTATTAAACTACGTTGTATTGTCCTATCCTTTCATATAAAAATTTAATTTTTTATCGATTGAATTTTTTTAATCCTTTTGGTCATGGAACAGCGGCTCTGAGATTAACCACTTGTTCTCCTTTCGTAATGGTTCAAGTTCTTCTGAGTGATCTCGGAGGAATTTATCCGGTCCTTAAGAGCAACGAATAAAATATTTAAAATAAATAAATAATAATTGGTTTTGGAAAATTAGATCGATCGTGGATTATGATCTGTACGTGCTAGAATCGTAACTTCCTTAACTGTCCAAATTTCCATTTTTAACAAATCCTCGTTAACGTCTGTAAATTAAACAATGCAGATTTCATTTAACACCACGACTCGGATCCGGTAATGCGTAGCTATTTGATGCGAGGGTAAAAACGACATCAAAACCCTACATAGTTTTGAGTAAACTCTTTTCTAAAATTACGTAGTTTTGGCTTTCGCTGCACGGAATCTTTAATCCTTTAACACCGCCATCTTCCAACTCTCCCCACGCGCTTTTAGTCGCACGTGAAATACACGCTCTTCGAATTGCATATCAATCTGTCCCACGTGATTCTCTCCTCTAGAGCATCACGCGATCCCACAAATCTTCGTCTCTCGATCTTCTTTAACCTTCACCTCAATTTCCGCCCATCACAGTTGCCGACATTCGTCGGATTTGTCGGAACAATCGTCGACTTCCTCCGTCGTGATCGTTCTCCGGCAAAACAAGCCGGTTGGTGAGTCCTTTCGATATTGCTTTTTAGGGTTTTTGAAAAATGTAGGTTTGGATGTTTAATGGGGTTTTAGGCGATTTTTGTAATTTAATTTGTTTGTTTATATGTTTTATTGAATTTAATATTTTTTAAAGAAACCAACTTTGATTTCAAGATGTGTTTTCAGACATGTTTTGATAAATATGGTTTCTGCTTTTGGTTTTGGTTGTTTTGCATAGGTTTCAAGATCCATTTCATCTCCTTGTTAATTTGTGTAAAATGTGGTTTGAGCTCCATTTGATTTTTGCTATTTTAACGTGATACCAAAACCATTTGGTGGCTAGTTACTAGTTATTTAATTTTATGAAACATTGAAATGTACCTGTTATGACGGCATTCAATTGCAGTGAATGGGCTGCTTTGTGTCCAAGCCGGGGAAAAAGTATTATGGACATCAAGACCCCGTGATTCTTTCTTCACAAACTGCATGTAAGTATATGATCTAAATGACTTTTCATAGAAACAGTCCAAGTCCGGCATGTGATGATGAGCCTTGTTTTCTGATATGTAGTTAGCGTTAGTGAAGTTGAAGCGCTTTTCGAATTATATAAAAGCATTAGCAGCTCGATTGTTAACGATGGGCTGATTGATAAGGTACCTGATCATTACTATTCAGTATGTATCTATTTTTTTTGTTTTTTGCATTCAGTAAAGTCATTCTTAAAGCTTTCAGTACGTGTTATGCAGGAAGAGTTTCATTTGGCTCTTTTCCAAAACAGGAAACAAAAAAATCTTTTTGCTAGCCGGGTAATTTTTCATTCAGATCTTGGGGTTCACCGAATACTAAAATGTCTTTTGAAATTTAGATGACTGTTTATGAGGTTCAACCTGTAAAATTAATTTATGGCGCTTGCAGATTTTTGATTTATTTGATGTAAAGCAGAAGGGTGTTATTGATTTCGGCGACTTTGTAAGATCACTCAATGTCTTTCATCCAAATGCCTCAATGGATGAAAAAATTAAGTGTAAGTGGTCGTCAATCAATGACAGGCTTCATAGTATCAAATTGCATGATCATACCCTCGAGTTTTAATGCAATGACTTAAATTTGACATGCAGTTACATTCAGGCTATACGATTTGGACAACACTGGCTTCATTGAAAGACATGAGGTATGCGTTCAGTTACTCTTGCATATTTTAATAGGGGTACAAATTTATTCGACTGACAAGGAGTTTATTTCAACCTGAACTGCTTCGCTTTGCAAAATTCACACATCTTTTCACATGTTAGATTATTCGTCTGTGGTGTCCTTATTTCTGCATCGACAGGTCAAACACATGCTGATCGCACTTCTTTGTGAATCTGGTATGAAATTGGCTGATGAGACGATTGAGATGATACTCGACAAGGTATTTCTTACAGTACCATATCGAGTTTGATAGTCACCTTTCTAATCTTGATGACTGACATTTATTTATTCATCTTCTGTGCCCCAGACATTTCAAGAAGCCGACATGAACCAAGATGGTAAGATAGACATATCTGAGTGGAAGATTTTCGTCAGCAAGAACCCTTCCTTATTGAAGATCATGACCCTTCCTTATTTGAGGTACTAAATGCAAATTGCTTACATATTTTTAAACACGCCCCGGGACATGCTGCAGAATGCCGATTTCTGTTTCTGTAAACTTGCAGAGAAATCACGACCACATTTCCCAGTTTTGTGTTCCATACGGAAGTAGAGGACGTTGCGACCTGAGAACGTATAGCTTTAACCGATTGCTTGCAGCTAGGAGAAGCATGTAGATTTCAACATCTGACAAATATATAAGTAGGGGAAATGCAAGATGATTCCTGAAACTATTTTCACTTTCAGGCAATCGTTTCAACTTCAGAGTGTTCAACACGGATGCAAAATTATTAACGCTTATGCAATTTTTCTAGATGAGCAATTGTACTAATTGTGGTATAACCAATTGACATTAATAAATAGTGTCTATCTAATTGTTATTCAATATTTTTAGAAATTTTTAAAATACGAATTAACATTATAAACGTGTTCCATTGAAAATGATTAAAGAAAGATGTATAAATATTTGTAGGACGGTAAAATTAATTTTCGATATTTGGTGATAAATAATATAATGAATGATACATAGAGGTAAAAAAATTATGTCGAAATAATCAAATTAAAATCTTGATTTGATTGAGTTTTTCTCTACTACAAAACATATGTCTTTTAATTATAATTCCGTTTTGAAGTGTAGGATAAATTAACTCTTTTTTACGCTTTGAAGTTTGAACGGAGCTTGGCCAGATAAGAAAGTTTACACAACCTTTGACTGACGTTGACTTGTTTACGCGCCTGATGGATGAAATCAAAATGACTTCTTCCGACCATTTTTGTATTCATTTCTTCATCAACAGACAGAGACGTCTGTCTAACCTCGAACCTCATTTTCAATAACGCTTACGTCACTCACTCTTCTTCTTCAAACACATCTTCAATTCTGCTTACGTCACTCACTCGTCTTCTCCAACCACATCAATGAAAGCTGTGGGACTCACTTCAATAGTAACTTTAAAATTTCGTTGGAAGCTTCCGTCCAAATCCCTTTCACTGAATAATCAATTCAAATCAGCCCAGCTTCATCTACGGAATACGAATTCTTCCACGCATCAAGTCCCGAGTTTCAAGTCTTTCACACCCTTTCCCACGCGCTCGTTCATCATCTGTACCCTCTTCAAGGCCAGATTTTTAACCTACGATTGATCTCTCTCGGTTGGTATATAGGTTGTTTCAACAGATTTGGCATCTGGGTTGTTAATTTTGTTATCTGATTTTGTTGTTTGGTGGTAAAGATTGAAGCTTTGCTGGATTTTAGCAACTTGGTTTGGTGGACTTAGGTTGGAAATTTGATTACTTTTCAGCTGATTTGGCATCTGGGGTTTCGATTTGGGGGTCTGATTTTGGTGAATATTTGAAAAGATTGAAACTTGATTTGATTTCATCAGCTGGGTGTCTGGGTTTTGGAGCAATGAGCTGCTTCAGTTTCTTCAAGGGGAGATCTTCAAGAAGGTCATCCTCAGCTCCAGGACTGGGTCAGCAAAGTGAGGTTGGAAGTAGTAGTAGCACTACTACTACTAGCAGTGTTTCGGCTGCCAGGCCGAAAAGTGCGGTGAAATCAGCAGGCTCAGCTCCACCTGGCAGAAGTCTGCCTGAAATGTTTCAGGAGAAGGAGCATAATTTGAGGGTGTTTACGTATTCAGAGATGAAGGAAGCTACTAATAGATTTGATAGGATGTTGAAGCTGGGAGAAGGCGGTTTTGGGAGTGTGTATAAGGGTTTGATTAAGCCTGTGGATGGCGTTGGAGAACCTTTTTTTGTAGCTATTAAAAAGCTTAACCGGAATGGCTTGCAGGTACAGTTTAGACACTTCTAAATATTACGTTTTAAACATGTAAAATCTTGCGAGTGAGTTTTAAATGGTATCGATCAAGCAGTAGCTTTGTAAGCATTTAACTACTGGTATATTTTGTGTCATTTGATTTGCTGATGCTAGTTCGGTCTTTGCAGGGTCAGAAAGAATGGCTTGCAGAAGTACATTTTCTTGGCATTGTCGACCACCCCAACCTTGTGAAACTGATTGGATACTCGTACGCCGAAGGTGAAAGGGGAGTTCAGCTACTGTTGGTGTATGAATATATGCCGAATAAGAGCTTGGAAGATCATCTTTTCAATAAGGCTTTGCCAGTAGTACCTTGGAAAACTAGGTTGCAAATCCTACTTGGTGCGGCAGAAGGCTTAGCTTATTTACATGATGGTTTGGAAATCCAGG
>QZGG01003613.1:0-21312 GCA_006409495.1 Sedum album | reverse complement strand
ATCTCAAGAGGTAATTGTGCGCAAAGAAACATTGGAGTGCGCGACCGTGTGCGTACTCGCGCACCTGCGTAATTTGTGCGTATATGACATATTCTGATTTTTGTTAATTTTTTCAAATTTTGTGTATCTCTTGAGTGGAATTAAGAGGGATGTGGAGCTGATAGAAACGTCCTAGAGAAGCAGTCGACCGAACAAAATCTTGAGGATCGGTTGTATGGTTATGAGTATTCGTGGAGGTTGGTACTTCGCGGTCAAAGGATAAACGAGCAAGCTCAGTCACGCAGTTGCTGTAGGCGAAAACCCTAATGGTGTGACGAGACGGGAAAACAAACCGTCTTCGCTGAAGTTAGTCGCTCAGGAAGGGGCGCGCGGTTGCAAACGCGTGGCCTGACTTGCGCGTGACTGGTCAGAAGCAAGAGCGGGGCGTGGTTCCATAGCTGCTATCCAAAGGACATGATTGGAAGCCGTTCTAGGGAAGAATAATATCCGGACAAGAAAGTATTCAATTCAAAGTGCAAAGCTCAAAAGGCCGAAACAATGAAAAGAAGAAATCGTGCAAACAAAGTATGTATCAAAACTGTCCGAGAGCAAAAAGTGAAACGTCAAAGACGTAAGCTCAGAAACCCTAAGACGCGGATCAATCACGTATCAGAGAAAGCGAATACGAATAACCATGCAATCGCAAATCAAGAAGAATTCGGTGACCGGTGCTTAAACAGGGCTATCTCCCAATCATCCAAATTGGTATGCATTCCACAAGAGAGGTAACACAAGGTTTGAATTAACGACTTAAATCAGTTTTTTGTTGTATAGTCACAGTTGCGCAGGTTGTGAGAGTGGCGCAGACGTGTGGCGCAGTAAGTCCAATATTCACGCGTACATTACACAAGAGGTAAGGAAGCCGGATTGTTCAGGGACGAACAAGAGTAAGTGTGGGGGGTTTGATAGAGTGCTTTTGTACGCTACTTTAAGTCCGCTACACTGCTTATATTCTAACGTATTTTAGTATAAGATAATGTTTTTGGTGTAGTTTTGTATTACAGGCTGATTAGAAGAGTTAGAACAAAAATGCAACAAGAAGGCTGAATCTCGGAACTAAAGACAATAAAGTGACAAGGTGCAAAAGGCCACTGGCGCGCGAGTATGGGTCGCGCAGAAGACAGCAAAACGATGACGTCAGCAGACCGCGAGATATTCGGAACGATGATGTCATCATGCGCAAAGAATACTTCTAAGTTCGGTTTTTGGAGATCAAGTATTTCCTAAGCTGATTTTTAGAGATGAAGATGATTTCCTACAGATATTCTTGCCTAAATATTCGTGGAAACCCTAGGAGGCAAGACTATAAATAGATAGCTTCATAGAAATCACAAGTGTGCGTACTTAGAGAGAGAAAGAGCAGAATTCCGGCCGAGCCGTGCGCGCGAGCTGTCACGCGAGCCTGACGACGCGTCACTCAGATTTGCCTTGTTATTTTAGTTTTTCTATAATTATTCTTGAGATGTATTCATTCAGTATGTGTAGCTAACTTACTGAATTCAGTTTGGATTTGAATCTATGAATTATATGTTTTGAGGTCTTGTTCTTAAATTGCATGAAGAAGTTTAGTATTATTATTCTGAACTCAATTGCATGATAATTAGATTTGGTGATTAAGCGAAGCCTTGCACCGCAGACTTAGTTGTAGAATCTATTATCTATAGTTAAACTATCAGAAGTATGTGACTGTGAATGATAGGAGTGACACTAGAATAGTTGATAGCTACCTTGACCGGATTCGTGGTAGACTAGACTAGATTGAGTAATAATATCATACGGACTTTGACCGAAATGTATGTGTAGGTTATTAAGCTGTGACCGGACCTTAACCTACGTGAACATCATATCATGTATCTTTAGTAACCGATGATAAGCATATGTTCATAAGGATAAGTCTGAGTTGATAGCATCTCATAAATTGTTAAGCAACTTAGTAGCAGTGCGCCAGTGTAGTCACGCACAACCTGAGTCACGCGTGTTTGTTTTCTATTTTCTTACTTTACTTGCTCACTCACAAAACCCAGTTTTACTTTGTAGAAGAAAGTTAACTTCTCACCGTTCCCTGTAGATTCGACCCCAGCTTACCAATACTATACTAGTAGGAGAGTCGGGACAAATTTGCAGCACTCAACGACGTGCTCGTCAAAAACCTTGGAGGATTATCCTATTCCTACTTTCATTGAAAACCGTTCTGCCATTCGACCTCCAAATGTAGCAGCTAACAATTATGAAATGAAGACATCATTGATTCAGTTGGTGGCTAGTGAACCTTTTATCGGAAGCCCGGACGAGGATCCTAATAGACATCTCACTCAGTTTATGAATAAGTGCAATACTGTTAAGGTTAATTGAGTGACCCATGATGTGATCTACATGCGCGCATTTCCTTTCTCTCTTAAGGAAAGAGCACTGACTTGGTTGGAGAGTCAAAAGCCAGGAGCGTTCACCACTTGGGAGGGTCTTGCCACAACATTTTTGAATAAGTATTTCCCCCCTTCCAGGACAGCTAACTACAGAGATCAGATTTCTATGTTTAGACAACGTGATGGAGAAACCATTTATGATGCATGGGAGCGTTATAAGGAACTTATCAGAATGTGTCCACATCGTGGCTTACAAGAATGGCGCATAGTACAAACCTTTTATCAAGGAGTGAGTGAAGCATCTCGCATCGCTCTAGATCAAGCAGCTGGAGGATCAAAACCCCGAAGTAAGTTTACCTGCTGTAGAACCACCTCCATACATACCTCCAGTCCCATTTCCCCAAAGGTTGGCTAAATCAAAAACAGATAAGCATTTTTAACAGTTTGTTGAAATGATTAGGAAGATTTACATCACCTTACCTCTGACCGAAGCTATGACCCGAATACCAACCTATGCTAAGTTTGTGAAAGACATTCTCACCAACAAGCGTAAGATTGAAGAGCATGAGACAGTGGCGCGCACAGCCGAATGTAGTGCTATCATTCAACGGGCACTACCTCCAAAGCTTAAGGATCTAGGGAGTTTTTCTATTCCTTGTATAATTGGTGATGTTTCTTTTGATCATGCTCTATGTGACTTAGGTGCTAGCATTTCGTTGATGCCATATTCTTTGTGCACTAAGTTGAATTTGGGTGATCTTGTCCCTACTACCATTTCTTTGCGTTTAGCAGATCGTTCTTTAGAATTCCGAGAGGGATTCTTGAAGACGTTCCAGTTAAGATTGGAAATGTTTATATTCCTGTTGACTTTGT
Source organism: Sedum album (assembly GCA_006409495.1). Classification (NCBI taxonomy): domain Eukaryota; kingdom Viridiplantae; phylum Streptophyta; class Magnoliopsida; order Saxifragales; family Crassulaceae; genus Sedum; species Sedum album. Next base: position 18,037 of record QZGG01003613.1, on the reverse strand, counting down.
TGTTCTAGAGATGGAAGAGGATAATGATATACCAATTATTGTAGACCATTTCCAGCTACTGCTGATGTGTTATAAGTGTTAAAAAAGGATCAATAGAGTTTAATGTAGGTAGTGAGAAAGTTACATTTAATCTACCAAAAATCTGCAAAGGGCCTTCTTTATCCAATGATTGTGATAATATTGATTGTGTAGATTTTTATGATATGTGCTCACTAACCACATTTCAGTCTTATACTTCTGCAACAGGATGTCCGATTCCAATGAGCTTACTAGCCTTGAGGACGAGGAAAAGAACGAAGAGGATTTAAAAAATGGTAAGGAGTCTTGTAAGGTAGAGATGAAACCTCTACCTTCAAGCCTCAGGTATGAATTTCTTGATTCTGATCGAAATTATCCTGTTATTGTGAATGCTACTTTGAGTGATGTCGAAACTGAAAAATTGCTTGTTGTATTGAGAAAGCATCGTAAGGCTATTGGTTATACAATTGATGATTTAGTTGGCATTAGTCCAAATATTTGCATGCATAGAATTCATCTAGAGGATGGTGTTAAACCCTCCAAAGAGCACCAACGACGATTGAATCCTAAGTTGAATGATGTAGTTAAGAAAGAGATTCTTAAGTTGCTTGATGCTGGCATTATCTATTCTATTGCTGATAGTGAGTGGGTTAGTCCAGTACATGTTGTTCCTAAGAAGGGAGGACTTACAGTAGTGACAAATGAGAAAAATGAATTGATTCCTACTCGTATTGTCACTGTTGGCGCATGTGCATTGACTATAGAAAGTTAAATAAAGCTACACGTAAGGATCACTTTCCTTTACCTTTTATTGATCAAATGCTAGAGCGTCTTGCTAATCATAAGTTTTTCTGCTATCTTGATGGGTATAGTGGATTCTTTCAAATCCCTATACATCCTCAAGATCAGGAGAAGACAGCATTTACATGCCCTTTTGGAACATTTGCATATAGACGAATGCCGTTTGGTTTTTGTAATGCACCTGGCACTTTCCAACGTTGTATGACTGCTATATTTTCTGATTTTATTGAGAGTACAATGGAAGTGTTCATGGATGATTTTTCAGTGTATGGCTCGTCATTTGAAGTGTGTCTAAAGAACCTTACTCTTGTTTTGCAACGCTACATTGATACTAACCTTGTTTTGAATTGGTAAAAGTGTCATTTTATGGTACAGGAAGGCATAGTTCTTGGACATCTAGTATCGCATAGAGGCATCGAAGTGGATAGAGCAAAGGTTGAAGTGATTGAAAAACTGCCTCCACCTAAAAATTAAAAAGGCATACGAAGCTTTCTTAGTCACGCAGGGTTCTATAGACGTTTCATCAAGGATTTCTCTAAGATAGCTAAGCCACTTACTGATCTTTTATGTCATGATGCAAAGTTTATATTTGATAAATCATGTTTGGATGCATTTCTGACACTTACAAATGCCTTGATTTCTGCTCCTGTAGTGCAGCCCCCTAATTGGGAGCTGCCGTTTGAACTAATGTGTGATGCTAGTGATTTTGCAGTGGGAGCAGTTTTAGGTCAGCGCATTGATAAGAAACTACATGTAATCTACTATGCTAGCAAAGTCTTGAATTCTGCTCAGGCTAATTACTCCACTACTGATAAAGAAATGTTAGCAATTGTCTATGCATGTGAGAAGTTCAGACAGTACATGATTGGGTCGTTAACCATAGTATACACTGATCACGTGGCAATCAAGTATCTGTTATCAAAGGAAGATTCCAAACCTCGCCTTATTAGATGGGTTCTTCTTCTTCGGCTCGATCACAGTGGGTTAGAGCTTGATAATAATGAGTTACCAATCGCTGACACTTTTACTGGAGAACAGTTATTAAAAATCACTATCGAATTTGGTCCATGGTATGCTGATATCGTGAATTATTTAGCGTGTGGATTACTTCCTCTTGATCTCACATACAATCAAAAGAAGAAATTTTTATCTGATGTCAAGAGGTATGTTTGGGATGAACCATTATTATATCGTCTGTGTGCTGATGGTCTTTACAGAACTTGTGCGGATGAAGATGACATCAAAAACATCCTTTATCATTGTCATTCATCGCCCTACGGAGGGCATGGTGCAGGGAATAAGACGGCTGCAAAAGTTTTACAATCTGGGTTTTATTGGCGTACTATGTTTAAGGATGCTATTGAGTTTGTCAAAGCTTGTGATCATTGTCAGCGTGTAGGAAACATATCAAAGAGGCAAGAGCTTCCTCAGCAAGGCATTCTTGAAGTTGAACTTTTTGACATATGGGGGATAGATTTCATGGGTCCTTTTCCACCTTCTTATGGAAATCAATATATTCTTGTGGCCGTTGATTATGTTTCGAAGTGGGTTGAAGCAATTGCTGCATCTACTTGTGATGCAAAGGTGGTGATAAAAATGTTTAGCAAGATCATATTTCCAAGATTTGGTGTTCCGCGAACAACTATCAGTGATGGTGGTTCTCACTTCAAGGAGAGAAATTTTGACAATTTGTTGAAGAAGTATGGCGTATACCATAAAGTAGGAACTCTGTATCATCCTCAGACCAGCGGGCAAGTCGAGGTATCTAATAGGGAAATTAAGATTATTCTTGAGAAAATAGTTTCCTCATCTCAGAAGGATTGAGCATCAAAGTTAGATGATGCTTTATGGGCATACAGAACAGCTTTCAAAACTCCTATCGGCATGTCACCTTTCAGACTTGTATACGGCAAGCCTTGTCAACTCCCTGTCGAGTTCGAACATAAAGCTATGTGGGCGGTTAAGTTACTCAACTTTGATATGAAGATTGCTGGGGAGACGAGACTTCTTCAACTGAACGAGCTTGATGAAATACGGCTAGACTCTTATGAGAATGCTCGTATTTTCAAAGAACGAACAAAGCGTTGGCATGATAGGCGAATTGCTCGTAGACAGTTTCATGAAGGTGATCATGTTCTTCTATTCAATTCGAGGCTCAAACTATTTCCAAGGAAGCTCAAATCTCGTTGGTCTGGACCGTTTGAGGTAACAAAGGTTTATAATGATGGGCATTTTATCATCACTGATGAAAAAGGAAAATCATTTACGGTGAATGGACAACGGCTCAAACATTATTTTTCTGAAGAAGCTACATTTTCAACTCCTCTTCTAAAGGGATCTCAGCAAGGGACTTTAGAAGAGTGATTCTGATCGCGAAAATCATTATGTCTTGCCAAGACATTAAACTAGGCCTTTACGGGAAGTAACCCGGTCTCTTTCTTGCTACATATTGAAGCAGGTAGTGTGAATCAATCTCCATGGAGCAGCTTAATTAATGAGGGGAGTTTTTATGTGCATTTTTTATATCATGCTTAGAGACTAAGCTTTGTTTTAAGTGTGGGGTGGGATGCGCATACTTGTCATATGCATATATATTGCAGTCATATTGAACTCATATTGAGCTCATAATGCATATTAGTTTAAGAACACTTGCACGCTCTAACATCGATTGATCATTTGAACTCTCTATTATTTTGTGCTATTCTTGATGAGATTATGATCTTTTTGATTGAGAGTTAAGAGCATGAGTAGTTCTTGAAGTGGATATTCGTTTGAATCAATGCATTTGCTAATCTATGTCTATCATTAATGTTATGCATTTTTGAAAGCAGGCTTAGAGCTTAACACTAGTAGGCACCGGTCAAATTTCCACAAAACTTAAACTGTCTTTGATTCTAGGTGACTCTAATGCTCTTATGATGTCTACTTGTGCTTGTTTTCTTTCATTCACACCCGCCTCTAATACGTACACAGTCAAGTTTTAAGTGTGGAGTCCTTTTAACGTCAAAAGAGGGTGCAAAATTGACCCCAAAAGAAAAAGAAAAAAAAGAAGAAAAAAGAAGAAAAAAGAAAAAAAAAAAAAAAAAAAAAAGAAAAAAAAAAAAAAAAAAAAAAAAAAAAAAAAAAAAAAAAAAAAAAAAAAAAAAAAAAAAAAAAAAAAAAAAAAAAAAAAAAAAAAAAAAAAAAAAATGAAAAAAAAGAAAAAAAAAAAAAAAAAGAAAGAAAGAAAAAAAGAATAAAAAAGTATGCGTGAATAAAAAAACAAGGAATGGAAGAAAAGTTCCTCGTTGTATGAAAGGACGAAAATAATTTCTCATTAAGACTTGATTGTGTATGACTCCATTATTTCCATGTGTGTGAAAGTTAGCATGTATTTGTATTCTCGTGAGAAGCGTTAGAGAACGACCCTTGTGCATGCACGAAATTATTGACATGTTTATGCATTTTCTCTAAAATTCCTGGTCAATCTCCTTTTCTCTTATGTTTCATTACCTAGATCTTGAAACTTGAGAATGAGCTTTGCGCTAAGAGCCTGTGGACTATCCCTAGATAGCATTGGTGAGTGGCGGGCATGTTTTGTGTAACTAGTGTTTGTGTTTCGAACGCTGTGCAACAAAAATGACTAATATTTGTGATGAGAAATTGATTAGCTCTTACATTGATTCGCTTGAATATCATATCTTGTTTAAACTATGATTGCTCGTACTCTCTTGAAGATTGATCATTTTTGATGGTAGATTAGCCAAAATTGATAATTGTTTTAGTGAGAATCTGATGTTGGAGCAAACACACATGCAAGCATTCATATAGCATAGATGCATTAGGATTTGTGAGTATTCCTATTTCTGAAAACTCTCACGAGACTATAACTCGTCCACTAGGGTAGCCTAGTGGTTTAAAGGCTTGATGCATATGCTAAATGCATCCGTGATTCCTACGAAAGTGAGTTAGCTTTAGTTCTAGTTTTATTATCACATGAATATCTGAGTGGATGCATATGCTTATAAGAGAGAAAGGTCATAATGCTCAAATGTTGCATATTCTTACATGAATTCTCTGTCTTGTTCGGGATGAACAAGTTCTAAGTGTGGAGTATTTTGATAAGTCAAATTTACAACTTATAATTTACGTCATTACTTATGAATTTGATTCGATTTCTCGAACGTTTATCGGCATTTGATTACTTTGCATTATGTTTCAGGTTCAATTTAGCCGAATATGACGATTGACATTGATGTACATGAACTTGCAACAAAGTCAAGAAATGTTTCCTCTTTAAACCCATGATGGCGCTCAAGAAACTGCAGCATCCACAACGAAGCCATGGTTCCGGATCGAAGCGCCTTTTTCAACAAAATTTTGTCGCTCTCGGGACAACACTTGCTTCAGCAGCAAACCCATGGGTTCCTGATCAAAGCAACCTTTCAGCAAAAATTACGGCGCTCTCGGGACAATACATGCTTCGACAACAAACCCATGGTTTTATACCGAAACAGGCAATGAACAGATGAAGGCAATTTTTGTGTGTCTGCATGCTTCACTAGGGTCTCGTCAACGAAGCTAGGGTTTAGCATATGAAACTCACGGTCTCACAACTGAAGCATACGAATTGGCCCAAAGCCCAAAGAGTATATACAGAAAAATCTTTTCTTTAGATAGGGTTAGCGAAGAACAGAAGAGAGATTGGAGAAGACGGCTACCGGAGAAGAAGACAAGCATTGATCCACTTCGTCCTACGACGGTTCTTTGTTTCAATTCATTTCCATTCGAATATATCTTGTATTACCATCTATGAATAGTGAGTAGTCGTCTTATTCCGGGATCCTACGGATCCTGTGTGTATCTAACTCAATTTTCATGTGATGAATGAATTTCTACTTTTGTTATGCGATTATGTTCAGTTCTACATGCTCTTATTCATATGTTCATGTTAATTAGTTAGCATTAGATGAATGCCTAATTTCATGAATTGTCTAGATTAGGAACCAACACTAGCAATGGCTTGAGGTGATTAATCAGATTGATGTAGAATTGACACTAGCTACGGTAGCTACGAATGGTAGTACGTAGGTGGATGTTATTTGCAACATCGGTAATCATGAGCATTGACATACACGGAGTGGGGGAGTTAAGTTATTTGAAAGACTGAAGCTTAATGTACTTTTGATTATTAATATTGCCTGCAATGGTGGGGTGTTAGTGATTAGAAGTAATCGAATTTTCCTCAATGGAGGAATTCCTAGTGTTAGATGTGTTGCTTAAGTGATGACCCGAAGATGTCGGCTCACTTAGAAGTACACATGGTCTATTCTCACGTATCGTATAACATGTTTAGAATATGAAATTCATTGTATGGTTTGAGTGATACACACAAGTGAAGTATGATTCTGGAATATTTTCTCATATTAGAAACCAATCTACTTTAGTACTTCCATAACTTAGGAAACAAAACAATCATATATCTGTTTGAATAGATAAAATAAATCGCTAATTATCTAGTATATGCACTGTGTTTGCTCTCTTGGGACGATACTCGGACTTCCGAGTTTATAAATCTTGTTTGACTACTACTTGACCCCTGAAACAAATTAGACAAATATAAAGGGTTAAAAATACGTTTGTCAAAAGGAAGCCGGATTGTTCAGGGACGAACAAGAGTAAGTGTGGGGGATTTGATAGAGCACTTTTGTATGCTATTTTAGGTCCTTTACACTGCTTATCATTCTAACATATTCAGTATAAGATTACACTTTTGGTGTAGTTTTGTATCTCAGGTTTAACAGAAGAGTTAGAACAAAAGTGCAACAAGAATGTTGAATCTCGGAACAAAAGACAACAAAGTGACATAAGCCAAAGACCAACTAGTGCACGCGAGTCTTAGTCGCACAGAGCATAGCAAAACGATGACGTAAGCAATCAGCGAAATATCCGGAGCGATGAAGTCATCATGCGCAAAGAATATTTCTAATTTTGGTTTTTGGAGATCAAGATATTCCCAAAGCTGATTTTTAGAGATAAAGATGATTTCCAACAAATTTTATTGCCTAATTATTTGAGGAAACTCTAGGAGGCAAGAGTATAAATACAAAGCTTAAAGGAAGTCACAAATATGTGAAAATAGAAAGACGCGACACATAGCGGAATTCAGACCTAGCTGCGAGAGCTGTGCGCGCGAGCTGCCGACGCGAGCAAGACGACGCGTCACTCAGATTTGCTTTGTTATTTTAGTTGTTTAATATTAATTCTTGAGATGTATACATTCAGTATGTCTAGCTAACTTACTGAATTTAAATTGGATTCAGATCTAAGAATGACATGTTTTGAGGTTTTGTTCCTAATTGCATGATAAGTTTAGTATTATTATTCCATGCTCGATTGCATGATAGTTAGGTTAGAAAATTAAGCGAAACCTTGCACCGCAGACTTAGTTGCAGAATCTGTTATCTATAGTTAAAACTATCAGAAGTATGTGATTGTGAATGATAGGAGTAATACTAGAATAGTTAATCGCTACCTTGACCGGATTCGTGGTTAATTAGACTAGACCGAGTAATAATATCAACGGACTTTGACCGGAATGTATCTGTAGGTTATTTAGCTTTGATCGGATTTAACCTACGTGAACAGTATATCATGTATCTTTAGTGACCAATGATGAACATGGAAATTCATAGTGAAGAATTCGAAGCGAGTTCATCTCTGAACACGGAAAATCAGAGAGACAGTGGCCGGACCTAGAGAGGTACATGCTGAAATGTGCGCGCCAGTCAGAAGAAGATACCTACGGCACATGGGAGAGCGAGGTTGAAAATAGTATAACACATGGGACCAGCATAGGAATGCAGAGAAGGTGCGCAGGATGGTTCTGCAGAATAGAGCTGCGCGACTCAAGGACGCGCGAGAACTTACTTGTGCACAGTCTGGCGCATCCGAGGGGCCTAATAAGCGAGACTTCGCATTTTCTGTTTCTCTTCCCTCGGATCATATTAATTATGTTTATGCTACTGATACTAACTAACTTGAAATTTTGCCTTGCAGAAAAAATAAAGCTAAGGATTTAGGTAAAAGTTCAAGTGTGGAGGAGGAGGTCTGAGCGTCGTAGGATGCGCTACTTGCGTCGAGCTGACGATGTTAAACAAAGCACTCGTCGGGAGGTATCTCGACAAACTTAACTTAGTTTTAATTTTTGTGTTTGTGTTTGTGTGTGTTTTAGTTTTAGTTTTAGTTTTAGGTTTAGTTTTAGGTTTAGTTTTAGGTTTGGGCCCATGTACTTTTGGGTCATGCATGCATATGGGCTTTTTGTGCTATAAATATGTGGCGTGGGGTTAATTTTGTGTTACATTTCATTTTCAACTTATCTCTCTAACACAACAACCCAAAGCCTCTACCGCCGCCACCAACCGCCGCCCATCGCTGCCGCGCCACCACCGTCGCCGAACCCAGAATCGGACAAATCTCTGTCAGAACGTAGTAGAAGTTGATTTGGACAAGTATTGGTGGTTCAATTTTGCAGTAGAAGTTTTTAGATATAGATCGGTGTAGTGCTCGCGCGTGACAGGACACGAGCGCCAATTGAGTTGATTGCGTACTTTATTTGCTGCCTACCAAGTCGATTTGTGCTGACCAGTCCGAGAAACTAGATTTCCACAATGAGTATGGTATGTACAGTAGGTGTGAGGTTTTGCATACTGTTTTTGTGGATGAGGAGTTCCTCCGTGAAATGGGACTCTATGAGGAAGTGCATGCGGCATTCGCCGCAACTGGATGGGCATCGTTCGTGGAGCTCTACTCTGACACGGACGTGGAGGACGTATACGAGTTCCTTGCATCTTACGAGGGACTCAGCGACCGGATCAGGTATAGGCACCGTGGGATGTACTATGAGGCTCGGCCATCACAGTTTGGAGCTGTGATGGGTTTCGATGTTACGCCCGGCACAGTAGTGGATGAGCATACGGACCAAGAGGCATGGGATGATTGGACCGATGGCAGCAAGCCATACGCGGGTGGAAGGAGTCTGGGGACGGAGCTATTGGACCCGAAGATGTTCTATCTTCAGAGGCTCGTCTCCCACTCTATACTCGGCCGCTACAGTGGATCCCAAAGGCCAGGGTTGATGGATATGGAGATCCTCAAGAGTCTCTACTATGGGAAGAAGGTGCACCACACGCGCCTGCTCACCAGCTACTAGGAAATGGTGAGCATGAGGCTCTTCTTGCGTGCTCTGCACATGGAGCCATGGTTGGACAAGCAGACCGTGGTACGGGCTGAGTTTCTGACGCGCAAGAAGATGCGCTTAAACAAAGGGATCAAGGTTCGCGCGGATGGTACCGTGTATTGGAGCTACAGGCCCGGTCTAGAGAACGTCAGGGCTGCGCCAGAGGTTGTAGCGCCAGAGCCAGTCGCGCCCAGAAGGAGCAAGCGCAGGTCCGAGCGTGCGTGAGCAGAGTCAAGCGCCGAAGGTAGTGGCGCATCTAGGCCACATATTGAGGTTGATAAACGCTGGGTGTTTGACGAGCCGGATTGTTCAAGGACGAACAAGAGTAAGTGTGGGGGATTTGATAGAGCACTTTTGTATGCTATTTTAGGTCCTTTACACTGCTTATAATTCTAACATATTCAGTATAAGATTACGCTTTTAGTGTAGTTTTGTATCTCAGGTTTAACAGAAGAGTTAGATGATTTAATATTACGCGCTAAAGATATTTCTAAGTTCAGTTTTTGGAGATTTAATATTTCCTAAGCTGATTCTTAGAATATAGATGATTTCCTACAGATATCCTTGCCTAAATATTCGTGGAAACCCAAGAAGGCAAGGCTATAAATATCAAGCTTGATAGGAATCACAGAGAGAGCGATTTTACACACACGCATACTTAGAGAGCAGAATTCCGACGCGCGCGAGCTGTCACGCGAGCCTACGACGCACCATACAGATTTGTCTTGTTATTTTAGTTGTCATTTAATTATTCTTGAGATGTATTCATTCAGCATGAGTAGCTAAACTCCTTGAACTCGGTTTGGATTTGAATCTATGAATAATATGTTTTGAGGTCTTGTTCTTAATTTACATGATAAGTTTAGTATTATTATTCCGAACTCAATTGCATGATAATTAGGTTAGACAATTAAGCGAAGCCTTGCACCGCAGACTTAGTTGTAGAATCTATTATCTATAGTTAAACTATCAGAGGTACGTGACTGTGAATGATAGGAGTAACACTAGAATAGGCAGTAGCTACCTTGACCGGATTCGTTATTGACTAGACTAGGTTGAGTAATAATATCATACAGACTTTGACCAGAATGTATGTGTAGGTTATTAAGCTGTGACAGGACCTTAATCTACGTGGACAATTATATCATGTACCATTAGTGACCGAGGATAAACATAGAATTCATAGTGAAGAATCTAAACCGGGCTCATCTCTTGCGTATTTAATTACACCTTCTATACTAGCTTTCTGTGTGTGCGCCAGTTGTACTTGCGTAGCAGTTTTCTTTCTTTTAATTACTCACGCACAACCCCAATTCTTAGTTTGTAGATTGAGAAGAGACTTCCACCGTTCCCTGTGGATTCGACCCCAGCTTGCCGATACTATACTAGTAAGGAGAGTCGGGACAAATTTGCAGCACTCAACGACGTGCTCGTCACCAAACAATATACGGTAATTCCTACGGAACCCCATTAACCCATCCAAGTGATTGGAAATCGTGAATTTGTATGAGTATTTGGGTTTGTCAAGCATTCTTGTACTCTTTAACATACGCGTAATCACAATATACGCATTCAAGACACGGTTGTTTACTTCCAAAGACTTTGCTTTAGGACCAAGCAATGTACAGTAATTCTACGGAACCCCGTTAAACTATCAAAGTGACTGGAAACCAGAATTTGTATGAGTATTTGGGTTTGTCAAGCATTCTTGTACTCTTTAACATACGTAATCTCATATACGCATTCAAATCATGGTTGTTTTACTTCCAAGACTTTGCTTAAGGACAAGCAATGTACAGTAATTCCTACGAAACCCCATTAAACTATCAAAGTGACTGGAAACGGAATTTGTATGAGTATTTGGGTTTGTCAAGCATTCTTGTACTCTTTAACATACGCGTAATCTCAATATAGCATTCAAATTATGGTTGTTTTACTTCCAAAACTTTGCTTAAGGACAAGCAATTTACAGTAATTCCTACGGAACCCCACTTAAACTATCAAAGTGACTGGAAACTGGAATTTGTATGAGTATTGGGTTTGTCAAGCATTCTGTACTCTTTAACATACGCATAATCTCGATAGATGCTTTAAATCATTTGTTTATTCAAACACTTTGCTAATGAGCCAAGATGTAAGGACTTCCTATAAACCCGATTAAACTATCAAGTGACTGGAAACCAGTGAATTTGTATGAGTAGTTGGGTTTGTCAAGCATTCCTGTACTCTTTAACATACGCATAATCTCGACATATGCTTTCAAATCACGGTTGTTTACTTCCAAACACTTTGCTTAAGGACCAGACAATGTACAGTAATTCCTACGCAACCCGATTAAACTATCAAAGCGACTGGAAACCAGAATTTGTATGAGTATTTGGGTTTGACAAGCATTCTTGTACTCTTTAACATACGCATAATCTCAATATACGCATTCAAATCACGGTTGTTTACTTCCAAAGACATTGCTTAAGGACCAAGCAATATACGGTAATTCCTACGGAACCCCATTAAACTATCCAAGTGACTGGAAATCGTGAATTTGTATGAGTATTTGGGTTTGTCAAGCATTCTTGTACTCTTTAACATACGCGTAATCAAAATATACGCATTCAAGTCACGGTTGTTTCATTCCAAAGACTTTGCTTTAGGACCAAGAATTGTACAGTAATTCTTACGGAACCCCGTTAAACTATCAAAGTGAATGGAAACCAGAATTTGTATGAGTATTTGGGTTTGTCAAGCATTCTTGTACTCTTTAACATACACGTAATCTCTATATACGCATTCAAATCACGGTTGTTTACTTCCAAAGACTTTGCGTAAGGACAAAGCAATTACAGTAATTCCTACGGAACCCCACTAAACTATCAAAGTGACTGGAAACTGGAACTTTTATCAGTATTTGGGTTTGTCACGCATTCTTGTAGTCTTTAACATATTCATAATCTCATTAGATGTATTAAAATCTATGTTGTTTGATTTCAAATACTTTGCTTAATGAGCAAGCATTGTAAAGGACTTTCTATAAAACCCCATTAAACTCTCCAAGTGACTGGAAACCGTGAATTTATATGAGTAGTTGGGTTTGTCAAGCATTCCTGTACTCTTTAACATACGCATAATCTTGACATATGCTTTCAAATCACGGTTGTTTACTTCCAAACACTTTGCTTAAGGACCAAGCAATGTACAGTAATTCCTACGGAACCCGATTAAACTATCAAAGTGATTGGAAACAAGAATTTGTATGAGTATTTAGGTTTGACAAGCATTCTTGTACTCTTTAACATACGCATAATCTCAATATACGCATTCAAATCACGGTTGTTTACTTCCAAAGACATTGCTTAAGGACCAAGCAATATACAGTAATTCCTACGGAACCCATTAAACTATCCAAGTGACTGGAAATCGTGAATTTGTATGAGTATTTGGGTTTGTCAAGCATTCTTGTACTCTTTAACATACGCGTAATCACAATATACGCATTCAAGTCACGGTTGTTTACTTCCAAAGACTTTGCTTTAGGACCAAGCAATGTAAAGTAATTCCTACGGAACCCCGTTAATCTATCGAAGTGACTGGAAACCAGAATTTGTAAGAGTATTGGGTTTGTCAAACATTCTTGTACTTTTTAACATACACGTAATCTCAATATACGCATTAAAATCACGGTTGTTTACTTCAAGACTTTGCTTAAGGACCAAGCAATGTACAGTAATTCCTACGGAACCCCGTTAAACTATCAAAGTGACTGGAAACCAGAATTTGTATGAGTATTTGGGTTTGTCAAGCATTCTTGTACTCTTTAACATACGCGTAATCTTTATATACGCATTCAAATCACGGTTGTTTACTTCCAAAGACTTTGCTTAAGGACCAAGCAATGTACAGTAATTCCTACGAAACCCCATTAAACTATCAAAGTGACTGGAAACCGGAATTTGTATGAGTTATTAGGTTTGTCACGCATTCTTGTAGTCTTTAACATATTCATAATCTCATTAGATGGATTAAAATCCATGTTGTTTGATTTCAAATACTTTGCTTAATGAGCAAGCATTGTAAAGGACTTTCTATAAAACCCCATTAAACTCTCTAAGTGACTGGAAACCGTGAATTTGTATGAGTAGTTGGGTTTGTCAAGCATTCTTGTACTCTTTAACATACGCATAATCTCAATATATGCATTCAAATCACGGTTGTTTACTTCCAAAGACTTTGCTTAAGGACCAAGCAATATACAGTAATTCCTACGGAACCCCTTTAAACTATCCAAGTGACTGGAAATCGTGAATTTGTATGATTATTTGGGTTTGTCACGGATTCTTGTAGTCTTTAACATATTCATAATCTCATTAGATGGATTAAAATCCATGTTGTTTGATTTCATATACTTTGCTTAATGAGCAAGCATTGTAAAGGACTTTCTATAAAACCCCATTAAACTCTCCAAGTGACTGGAAACCGTGAATTTGTATTAGTAGTTGGGTTTGTCAAGCATTCTTGTACTCTTTAACATACGCATAATCTCAATATATGCATTCAAACCACGGTTGTTTACTTCCAAAGACTTTGCTTAAGGACCAAGCAATATACAGTAGTTCCTACGGAACTCCATTAAACTATCAAACTGACTGGAACCAGAATTTGTATGAGTATTTGGGTTTGACAAGCATTCTTGTACTCTTTAACATACGCATAATCTCAATGTACGCATTCAAATCACGGTTGTTTACTTCCATAGACATTGCTTAAGGACCAAACAGTATACGGTAATTCCTACGGAACCCATTAAACTATCCAAGTGATTGGAAATCGTGAATTTGTATGAGTATTTGGGTTTGTCAAGCATTCTTGTACTCTTTAACATACGCGTAATCTCAATATACGCATTCAAATTATGGTTGTTTACTTCTGAAGACTTTGCTTAAGGTCAAAGTAATGTACAGTAATTCCTACGGAACCCCACTAAACTATCAAAGTGACTGGAAACTAGAATTTGTATGAGTATTTGGGTTTGTCACGCATTCTTGTAGTCTTTAACATATTCATAATCTCATTAGATGTATTAAAATCTATGTTGTTTGATTTTCAAATACTTTGCTTAATGAGCAAGCATTGTAAAGGACTTTCTATAAAACCCCATTAAACTCTCCAAGTGACTGGAAACCGTGAATTTGTATGAGTAGTTGGGTTTGTCAAGCATTCCTGTACTCTTTAACATACGCATAATCTCGACACATGCTTTCAAATCACGGTTGTTTACTTCCAAACACTTTGCTTAAGGACTAAGCAATGTACAGTAATTCCTACAGAACCCGATTAAACTATCAAAGTGACTGGAAACCAGAATTTGTATGAGTATTTGGGTTTGACAAGCATTCTTGTACTCTTTAACATACGCATAATCTCAATATACGCATTCAAATCACGGTTGTTTACTTCCAAAACATTGCTTAAGGACCAAACAATATACGGTAATTCCTACGGAACCCATTAAACTATCCAAAGTGACTGGAAATCGTGAATTTGTATGAGTATTTGGGTTTGTCAAGTATTCTTGTACTCTTTAACATACGCGTAATCACAATATACGCATTCAAGTCACGGTTGTTTACTTCCAAAGACTTTGCTTTAGGACAAGCAATGTAAAGTAATTCCTACGGAACCCCGTTAATCTATCGAAGTGACTGGAAACCAAATTTGTAAGAGTATTGGGTTTGTCAAACATTCTTGTACTCTTTAACATACGCGTAATCTCAATATACGCATTAAAATCACGGTTGTTTACTTCCAAAGACTTTGCTTAAGGACCAAGCAATGTACAGTAATTCCTACGGAACCCCGTTAAACTATCAAAGTGACTGGAAACCAGAATTTGTATGAGTATTTGCGTTTGTCAAGCATTCTTGTACTCTTTAACATATGCGTAATCTCTATATACGCATTCAAATCATGGTTGTTTTCTTCCAAAGACTTTGCGTAAGGACCAAGCAATGTACAGTAATTCCTACGAAACCCCATTAAACTATCAAAGTGACTGGAAACCGGAATTTGTATGAGTATTTGGGTTTGTAAAGCATTCTTGTACTCTTTAACATACGCGTAATCTCAGTATACGCATTCAAATTATGGTTGTTTACTTCCGAAGACTTTGCTTAAGGTCAAAGTAATGTACAGTAATTCCTACGGAACCCCACTAAACTATCAAAGTGACTGGAAACTAGAATTTGTATGAGTATTTGGGTTTGTCACGCATTCTTGTAGTCTTTAACATATTCATAATCTCATTAGATGTATTAAAATCTATGTTGTTTGATTTCAAATACTTTGCTTAATGAGCAAGCATTGTAAAGGACTTTCTATAAAACCCCATTAAACTCTCCAAGTGACTGGAAACCGTGAATTTGTATGAGTAGTTGGGTTTGTCAAGCATTCTGTACTCTTTAACATACGCATAATCTCGACACATGCTTTCAAATCACGGTTGTTTACTTCCAAACACTTTGCTTAAGGACTAAGCAATGTACAGTAATTCCTACGAACCCGATTAAACTATCAAAGTGACTGGAAACCAGAATTTGTATGAGTATTTGGGTTTGACAAGCATTCTTGTACTCTTTAACATACGCATAATCTCAATATACGCATTCAAATCACGGTTGTTTACTTCCAAACACATTGCTTAAGGACCAAGCAATATACGGTAATTCCTACGGAACCCCATTAAACTATCCAAGTGACTGGAAATCGTGAATTTGTATGAGTATTTGGGTTTGTCAAGTATTCTTGTACTCTTTAACATACGCGTAATCACAATATACGCATTCAAGTCACGGTTGTTTACTTCCAAAGACTTTGCTTTAGGACAAGCAATGTAAGTAATTCCTACGGAACCCCTTTAATCTATCGAAGTGACTGGAAACCAGAATTTGTAAGAGTATGTGGGTTTGTCAAACATTCTTGTACTTTTTAACATACGCGTAATCTCAATATACGCATTAAAATCACGGTTGTTTACTTCCAAAGACTTTGCTTAAGGACCAAGCAATGTACAGTAATTCCTACGGAACCCCACTAAACTATCAAAGTGACTGGAAACTAGAATTTGTATGAGTATTTGGGTTTGTCACGCATTCTTGTAGTCTTTAACATATTCATAATCTCATTAGATGTATTAAAATCTATGTTGTTTGATTTCAAATACTTTGCTTAATGAGCAAGCATTGTAAAGGACTTTCTATAAAACCCCATTAAACTCTCCAAGTGACTGGAAACCGTGAATTTGTATGAGTAGTTGGGTTTGTCAAGCATTCCTGTACTCTTTAACATACGCATAATCTCGACACATGCTTTCAAATCACGGTTGTTTACTTCCAAACACTTTGCTTAAGGACTAAGCAATGTACAGTAATTCCTACAGAACCCGATTAAACTATCAAAGTGACTGGAAACCAGAATTTGTATGAGTATTTGGGTTTGACAAGCATTCTTGTACTCTTTAACATACGCATAATCTCAATATACGCATTCAAATCACGGTTGTTTACTTCCAAACACATTGCTTAAGGACCAAGCAATATACGGTAATTCCTACGGAACCCCATTAAACTATCCAAGTGACTGGAAATCGTGAATTTGTATGAGTATTTGGGTTTGTCAAGTATTCTTGTACTCTTTAACATACGCGTAATCACAATATACGCATTCAAGTCACGGTTGTTTACTTCCAAAGACTTTGCTTTAGGGTCAAGCAATGTAAAGTAATTCCTACGGAACCCCGTTAATCTATCGAAGTGACTGGAAACCAGAATTTGTAAGAGTATGTGGGTTTGTCAAACATTCTTGTACTTTTTAACATACGCGTAATCTCAATATACGCATTAAAATCACGGTTGTTTACTTCCAAAGACTTTGCTTAAGGACCAAGAAATGTACAGTAATTCCTACGGAACCCCGTTAAACTATCAAAGTGACTGGAAACCAGAATTTGTATGAGTATTTGCGTTTGTCAAGCATTCTTGTACTCTTTAACATATGCGTAATCTCTATATACGCATTCAAATCATGGTTGTTTTCTTCCAAAGACTTTGCGTAAGGGCCAAGCAATGTACAGTAATTCCTACGAAACCCCATTAAATTATCGAAGTGACTGGATACCGGAATTTGTATGAGTATTTGGGTTTGTAAAGCATTCTTGTACTCTTTAACATACGCGTAATCTCAGTATACGCATTCAAATCACGGTTGTTTACTTCCAAAGACTTTGCTTAAGGACCAAGCAATGTACAGTAATTCCTACGGAACCCCACTAAACTATCAAAGTGACTAGAAACCGGAATTTGCATGAGTATTTGGGTTTGTCACGCATTCTTGTAGTCTTTAACATATTCATAATTTCATTAGATGGATTAAAATCCATCTTTGTTTGATTTCAAATACTTTGCTTAATGAGCAAGCATTGTAAAGGACTTTCAATAAAACCCCATTAAACTCTCCAAGTGACTGAAAACCGTGAATTTGTATGAGTAGTTGGGTTTGTCAAGCATTCTTGTACTCTTTAACATACGCATAATCTCAATATATGCATTCAAATCACGGTTGTTTACTTCCAAAGACTTTGCTTAAGGACCAAGTAATGTACAGTAACTCCTACGGAACTCCATTAAACTATCAAAGTGATTGGAAACCAGAATTTGTATGAGTATTTGGGTTTGACAAGCATTCTTGTACTCTTTAACATACGCATAATCTCAATCTACGCATTCAAATCACGATTGTTCACTTCCAAAGACATTGCTTAAAAACCAAGCAATGTACGGTAATTCCTACGAAACCCCATTAAACTCTCCAAGTGACTGGAAACCGTGAATTTGTATGAGTAGTTGGGTTTGTCAAGCATTCTTGTACTATTTAACATACGCATAATCTCAATATATGCATTCAAATCACGGTTGTTTACTTCCAAAGATTTTGCTTAAGGACCAAGCAATG
>QZGG01003612.1:0-22060 GCA_006409495.1 Sedum album | reverse complement strand
TACTATATTTTTGAACTTCCAAATCGAAAAGAAACAATTATTATGTTTATGGATGAGATGGAATGGAAGATTTCTAAAAGCATATTTTAGTGAGATAGAAGAATCTAATCTTAATTGTTAATTTTAATAATTTGATGATTATTATTACAGTTGATTTTCTTATATATGAGCGGTTATAAATCCGAGCGATTGAATTTTGAATTAATTCACCTATGTTGAATTATTAGTAAACAACGATGGATATCGTATTCCAGGATCTTGCAAATAGTTGTACTTAATATTCTCTTTCATAAATATACGAAATTGAAGTTGTTAATGTATTGATTTTACTATGGTTGATTAATAAATAGTAATTTTTGCGATTAAGTTACGTGAAAGGTTTAGGAGGACATGCATCTTTTAGTAAGATGGAAGGACGTGATCTCATCCATTGATTTTTATCAATCTAACGGTTGATATTGGTAACCGTCAATCACCAACCGTTCGTATTTTTTGCATATCCAACCGTCCAATTAATTAAAAACCAACTTTAATCTCAACCGTCAAATAATCAAATCAACGGCCAAGATTACGTCTTTATATCTCATAAAATTTACATATCTCTCTAGACCTCAACTCTTAAGCTTACTATTCTCTTACGTATTAAACTTAATTTTTCATGTAAAGGTACACTTGAAATAGTTATAAATGATATATCTTCGATCCAATCATCATAGCATTTCAGCAGCTGTAATCTTAGGTCGCATGCGACAAAATTGATTCATGTAAAATTTTGTTTAGCACTTTAGCTGACTTGTAAATTGTTTGCAAATATTTTTGGATATGGGAAATGATTTGGCATCAATGAATTAACCATATTTCTTTATCATAAATATCTCCCTGTTCCTGGATCGTCTTGATCATGTTAGCTATCTGGCTATATACGAGTAGAGTAAGGTTCATTTACGACCCCCTCTTAGTCTGCGATTCCTGCGACCCCCTTATTCGACCGTTGGATCAAATTGATCCAACAGTCATGAATTCACCTTTTTGCTATTTTTGTCTTCTAGTGCACGATTTTTTGTCGTTTTGCGGATGCACAAATGTATTTTTGAATGTGCATATAGTTAGTTTATAAGTGCAAATAGTTGAGATGGCAAAATGCACATGCGCACTGGAGTCGCAAAGGAACCGAACCCTATACGAGTAAAGCCAGATATCTATCAGTGAATTTGTCCGAGGCACGTGAGGATCGATGGACTGCATGCCGTGCAGTGCTGCATATGGCCAGCCATGCATGCGTAAGAAGAGTATCGCGAGGAGGCGTAGCAGTGGCTGGCCATAGTCCTGTATGTACCTTATAATAATAGATGCAATTTGGGAATGGCACAGAAGTTAATAAAGTGATAAAATCTAACTGGCAAACAAATCAAAGTTTGTTTTGGATTATATGTGAGAGAACCAAATCATACAAAAACATGCCCAATGACGTTTCGCAAAAGGATTTTTCACCCATTCGACAGTGGCTTTTCGCACTTGCGGCTAGCCAGTCAATCTGCAGTTTACTTTTTATATGGTTTGGAGGAAGTGGCTAACCAGCCTTTACAAATTCTATTGTATGTAACTAGAAATTATTTAACAAATTCTATATGATTGAAGGTAGGCTAATCAAAGTCTACAATATTAAGGGTAATACTAAAGGATTTTTTTGTTTTTGGAAGGGAATCCATGCTTACATGATAAACGTGATGCTTTAAAATAATGGTATGTTTTTACAAAAGATTGCGCACCAATTATGTTTTTACAGAGGATTGCACACGAATTATGAGAAGAAAAAAGGTAAATGTTAGGTTTATAAATGAGTGGCTACATTAATGTTCGATAAACATTATGTCAATACTCATTTGACAATAAACGAGTCAGTCATGAGTACACTTAATTGTTTAATAAATAAGTCAAAGTTGAAGAATGTCGTTCGTTTATGGTCGTGACTCGTGAGCAACTCATATATGTTTTCGATTAAAAACTCAATTAAATCGATTTATGCTCGATTGGTAATTAACTTTATGTTAAATATTGAGGAGCACTCAACTACATACATAATCTTAATTTGCATCCATGAATCAATATATTCGCATCTCAATCGTTATCATATCCTCTAATTCATTCATTCATTGACACGTGACTACTTTTGTGTTAGTGAGATACTAGTTATGCAAAAATGCCTATGTGGCAATCAAAATGGAGATTCATATTCATATCTCCTCCTCCAATGGGTTTGTCTAGTTACGTAAATTATGAAGATTCACTTTTTCCATCATCAAATTTGCTAGTTACCTTCCTTATCTATTTTTTGCCCAAATTATACATATCTCTAAATATTTGCAACCCATATGCATAACCTCCATTGAAGTAAAATCAATGTTTCTTTTCATAAAATATATAGAACTGTTACAATAGAGTAAGGATCGGGTAAAAAGCACATTTAGGTTATAAAATACAAACAGATCTGAATCGTTAAATAATCAGATCGGACGGTTATTAATTCGGGGTCGAAATACAATTAAATGAAATATTAAATATGACATTATTATTTCAAAAACTCAGAAAGGGTAAATTAGTCCCCAAAAAAAACCAAGAATCAGACGGTTTTGATTTTATTTCCGAAAATCTCGCTCCCCGTATCTTTGAACAAAAATTAGGAGTAGGTGTCAATTAT
Organism: Sedum album; assembly: GCA_006409495.1. Classification (NCBI taxonomy): domain Eukaryota; kingdom Viridiplantae; phylum Streptophyta; class Magnoliopsida; order Saxifragales; family Crassulaceae; genus Sedum; species Sedum album. The sequence continues at coordinate 19,362 of QZGG01003612.1, read as the reverse complement.
AACTCTAGGCTTTGAGTATATTGGCAGCGAATGCAAAGCATAAAGTGTGGTTGAAACCCACTTCGGAGATGTCGTTTTTGTATAAGAATCATGTGTTGAAAGGTAGGTTAGGGAGGATTACTGAAGGGATTGTAGCTGGGGATGGTGTTGTGGTGTTTAGTATGTCGGATGTGCCGTTAGGGTTTGGGATTGCGGCTAAGTCGACTGGAGATTGTAGGAAGATGGATCCTAATGGGATTGTGGAGCTACATCAGGCAGATATTGCTCCCCGTATCTTTGTTTTCGGTTTTGAACAAAAACCTACCCACACACCACACTTCTCAAACTTCATAGGATCCTAATGGGATTTGGCTTGCATATTGCAGGTTAATTAAACTAGTACTCGCTGCACAGTCCAGACTGTGCGTAAGCGTTTGGGAATATACATGTTTTGATGGCATTATGAGTAGTTGACAAACTATAGCATAGGCCATAAGCCTTTCCAACTTGACAACATCATCAGTCATTGATACAAAAGATTGCAGTAAACAAAGTTCCACATTCTTGATAGCTTCACAAAAGCCTATTATCAAAATATTCTTATCTATCCCTAAATCACAGAAGAACTTGACAGCTAGTACTCGCTGCACAAACTAAAGAGACATTTTGATAAAAAATTGTAGGCATTTAACAAAGATACTGCAACCATCTGCACAAATACGTATTTCACCAATGTTAACAGAAACTGCGCAAACTAAACAGACATTTTGATAAAAAACAGTAGGCATTTAACAAAGATTCTGCAACCATAAACTGTACAAAAACGGCATATAAACTGAGGACAGGTTCAAAAGCTGTAGATACATTCATTTAATACACAACCTGCACACATACAAATTTGACCATTCTTAATACACATAATTACATAAAAAGCCATAAAGATATCCTAAATACATAAAAGCCAACACCAATAAGGTCACCAAATAAATATGTGCTAAGACTTGCCTTTCTGTCTTGGTTGAACAGGAAAGCAATCCAATAAATTCTTCTTCACCATAAAATTATGCAATCCCACTGATTGTTCGATACAACCAATCCTCTTTTCCTGATGCACAAAATCAATTCAAACAAAAGTGAGCACACAGTTTAATTGCCAATTACATCTCTAAATCTCAGTGTCATGAATCCACAAACAGATATCAATTCATGCATGTAATTATATGATTTGATTTACCTCTCTTGCCCATTCAAGAAGACGTCGTCTCAGTATCTCCATTGAAAGAGATTTGTCAGTCCCAGGAGACCCACACACATACAGACTACCTGCTTTTTCCTGCTCCACTCTACTCTTGCAGAATTCGTGAATTCTGTTCTGCTCAGTCTCTCTACATAAAACTGCAGATGGCACTTTCGACACATGCAGTGTTTCCTTCAGAGCATTAAACTCACTGGGCACTATACATAATACACAACATTTGGTAATCATAAAGATATCCTAAACACATAAAAAGCCAACACCAATAAGGTCACCAAATAAATATGTGCTAAGACTTGCCTTTCTGTCTTGGCTGAACAGGAAAGCAATCCAATAAATTCTTCCTCACCATAAAATTATGCAATCCCACTGATTGTTCGATACAACCAATCCTCCCCTTCCTAATGCACAAAATCAATTCAAACAAAAGTGAGCATATGATCACATAAACCCACAGTTTAATTGTCAATTACATCTCTAAATCTCAGTGTCTTGAATCCACAAACAGATATCAATTCATCAACAAAATCTAAGTTCAATCTAGCATCATGTCAATTTAACTCATGTAAACTAAATCAAATTTAAAAGTAGCCAAGTAGGATAAATTGCTAAGCAGATCCAAACTCACAACTAAAGGAGTTCGAGGACTCGAATTGACACATCTGCGCGGCGACTTTCATTTCTAGGCGAAGAAAGCGAAATAGGACTCCCAGCAGTCGAGCGCCGTTCTGATCTGGTGCAGCGACCAGCGCTTGCTACGTCAGATCTGCCGACTTCAGTCTGACTCAAATCATTTGATAGAGATGAATTCTACGTAACGGAGAGAGACGAACCGGTTGTTGAAGATCGATCGAAGAGATGAGAATATGCAGTTGGAGGATTTGAGAGGTGACGGTTGATTCTCAGTTTCCAAGGGTAAATTTGGGGAAAAAAAGTGGCTTCACACTGTAACTGGTAATAAGGCACTTCCCCAATTATATATAGGATTGATTAAAACATTAGAATTATGGACCAACCATTAGAACAAAGGTTCAACATTTGATGCCGCATGATTCGTGAATCATAAGGTATCATATAATGAATCATAAATGTTGTAAGCAACGGTTCATGATTTGACCCCGCATGATTCTTGAATCATACTATGATTCGAGATTTGCTATAATATGATTCATTATTTGTTATGCTATGATTCATGATTTGCCATGATATGATTCATGCTCTGCTATGCTATGATTCATAATTTGTCATACTATGATTCATTTGCTATACTATGATTCATGATTTGCTGTAATATGATCCATGGGTCATACACTATTACAAACTTAAATTGCACAAATTTTGCCCTTAACCCTCACAACTGACGACCATACTGTATAACATAATGTAACTTTTGAATCATATCATCTAGTCATGATTTGCTCCGACATGATTCATAATTTGCTATCATATGATTCATAAATCATATCCTACCAAATCATGAATCATATTATATAGCTGAAAGTGGTTGGTATTATAAAGCACTAATTGAATACTTGAAATTGATAGGAAAAATGTTTAATAATTTTTCCCCGTAACTTTAAAAAAAACCACCTTCACATCAAAAAATTGAATGTAGATTTTCCATATCATAAAATTAAATGTCGGTTCCTTAAAATAAGGGATTGATATTAATGAGTATATTTGAAAAAGATATTATGCAGTGTATTTCCATTATTGCCCTTTTGTAAATTTTTGAATTAATTAATATTCTTTAATTATAACCGTTGATTGAAATCTAATGGGTGGTTTAGATTTGTTTGCATTTTATAACCAAACTACCACTTTTCATTTGATCCATTCTCTATAATTTTTTAAATTACCATTATGCACAAATCCATTGGAGGTGCTCTTAGATTGAATGAATAAAATTATAGTCAAAAAGTAGTTACGTGCCAATCACGCGGCTACTATCAATTAATTAGGCTATTATTAATCACGTGGCTACTATCCGTTTATATATACAAGAAATCCATGCAGAATTATTTGTGCCTATTGATTAGTTTATAAAATTTGAAGTAATATTAAATGAATATTAGAAAGGGTATTATGGGAAAGAAAATGTGGCTTCAAACAAAAAAACCGTCAATAGAGGGGTTTAGGCTTTAAATATAGTATAGATAATTTAATAAAGGTTGTTATACTATTATAAATTAGGCTATTATAAGTTATTATTGTTAGAACTTAAAATCATCAGAGTTGCGAAGTGGAAACATAATAGCGTAACCATCGTAATACCACATTGATGATTAAGCATAAGAAACTAGAGTTGTACATAATGCGTACCTTGATGCGGAAGCTTTATTATCCAAACGGAATCTGTATTAATCAATAATAAACATGAAACAACAAACCTGAATTGTGTACGCAATACACCTGGTCTGGTTGGAGCTTCCAGCCTAGCCGGACTTCCCTATTCAGCAGTCTTCTGAGAGTGGAAGAAAGATAGAAACTATGCGGTAGACTTGGGACTATAACCCCTATTTATAGATGTACACCAGCATCTGTAAACAAGATAATTATCAAATCTGCCTCTCAAAGATATTGAAAATTATTTATTTGGTATCTACACAAGATATTCCCATGACAATAATGATCACACCAAAATCTCAACCAATATTTGATCACTTAAATTGTAGATTTAATTTAATAATAGCATTATCAAATATTCGATAAAATTATGATTCCATAATGAATATTTAATAAAATATTCCAACAATCTACCACTGGACCGAATATGCAATCGAATATCAGTAAACCTGAAGTGTACATCAAACTGCTATTATTTAGAGTGTGATCCGAACAATCCCGTCAATTAACTGTGCTAACGTAGAATCAAGACAGCCTTCGTAATCATATTTCATTACTGGACCGAGCTTGTGACGTATGCTAACTCAGCTAAACGACATGGATCAATCATGAGTGTGTAGCATGGAAATTACATGCAATGTGATCAACACATGCATATTTCCAACAAGTCCCAATGCGAGATCAATTGAACTTATCAGAGTGTACAATGCAACCTTATTCTGCAGAACTTAATACATATGCATGCATAAAGCTTTTGTATAATATAAAGTGACATAATACAAACTCCCACTAAATCCGGATATCTATTCAGACGGGCGCCACAATGAAGTTTAACACCAAACGCTCAATATTATTCTTTCATTTGTACTTTACGTTCACAACAATACACCTGGTAATACAAATGCATGCATAAAGCTTTTATAAATATAGAGCAACATAATACATACTCCCACTAAATTCGGATATTTGTTGAGAGGTGCTCAAAATATCGTAGTCAACTTAAGTGGCGCCACAATGAAGATTAACACCAAACGCTCAATATTATTCTTTCACTCTCTACTTTATGTTCACAACAAAGAATTTAAATCCAATGATCTTTCACACTGAATATTCTAAGTTCTAAACTGAAAATGATTATGTCAACATCACCAAATAACTTAATAGTCTTTAACCTTATGAGAAGTGTTAATGTGATAATGACTTTTAACCATATTCCTTAATTGATGCCTTATTATTTGCTAGTCTAGTGTTGACGTAGACAAATTAACCTCTGTAACAAATCATGTAGGGATCATCATAAGCAATCTCGACTTACTTGACATCCGTTAGTGAGCATATATCCTTAGTATTCTCTTACTTTAAATTCAAATTTGGATTCTGAAATACTTGCACAACATGAGATATATGTACATACTTCTGAATACATACATAATCAACCAAAATTTAACGTTTATCACAAGTTCCATTAAGACAAATTTTTACTCCCGCCGAACTGTGATGTTTGTTAACTGAAGTTGTATACATCTCTAATATGCACTACTACATATTTACATATTACTCATTTAACATCGGTTTTTTTGAACATTTAACAACGGTAAGCGCTGTTATGTTGACTACTATTGCAAGTCAATAAGATATAACAGCGTATAAACCAAAAAAGCGATGTTGTTTGTTGAACTATTCAACAATGCTTATACATGAACAAGCGCTGTCTAAATAAAAAGTGTTTAGATTATATAACAGCGCCTTTTAATAAATGTTGTTATTTTTTTTACAGCGCTGAAAATTAAAACGTTGTTGAAATTACAAACTTACAACAGTGCTTAAATTAAAAAACGCTGTTAAATTATAAACTTACAGCACACTCAAACCAGAAAAGCGCTGTTGTAGAGTATACAATTTTTACAACGTTTTTTAATTTAAGCGTTGTAAAATATCTATTACTTTAAAAAAATTGAACAAATATTTTAATTTTACAGCATTTTTTATTTTAAGCGTTGTAAAATATTTATTATTTGAACAAATTAAAATTCAAAAAAATTGACGAATATTTTGATTTTACAACGTTTAAAATAAAAGCGCTGTTAAATATTTATTATAATCTTTTTTTAGCGTTAAAAAGCGCTGTTAGAATATGGGTTTTGGATTTTACAGCTTATATTAAAAAGCTTCAACAGCGTTTAATTTTTTATATGTTGTAAATAATATTTATAACCGTTTTAAATTGAATTGACAACAATTAAATCAGTGTTGATTTGAAACCCTATTTTATTTGTTATTTAAATCGTATTTTAACAATTAAATCACAATCAAATGGAAACTAGATTTTAACATTCGATTTGTTTACAAACAGTATGAAACAAAAAATAAGATTCAAAACCCTCGTCTTCGTGTTGAATTTATCTCACAACCCTCGTAATGAATTTGTCTCATAACCCTTGTCATGTGTCATACAATTTGACATTCTACAAAAATATGAAACAAAAAGTAGAGTTAATATCAAACGAAAATTAAAGCTTATAAAACACATAGAGCTAAATGAAAATATGATACATAGAGGTTGAGAGTTTTCCTTACTTGAAATCGATCGGAAGTTTAAAAACTTTGAACACAAAAAATTTCAATGTAAAGTTTGTTGAATATTTTAATATATATATATATATAGATTGTAGTGGGAAGTTTGTAGCGACACTAGTACAGATCAATATAATAACAAGCGCTGTTAAAAAATAGGCCTCTAACAGCGCTTAAAACATTAAGCGTTGTTGTATTACAAATTAACACAACGTTTATTAAGGAAGCCCTATCAAAGGTATACTACAACGCTTATCCATTTAAGCGCTGTCTAATCTTATACTTTTAACAACGCTTAAATCTCGTTAGCAAGCGAAACAAGTATTTTACGTCAATGATCCAACAAATGACCATAAATATATTCTCGTTCATGGAAAACAACATATTTTCTTCGAAGATGGTATGATACACATAATTACTCTGAAGAGAGTGCAATGGTTTGTAGCACCATTCCAAACAATTTCGAAGACGTAGGTGAATTTCAACAAAGAAGGGATGATCACAATGAAGGCATATGGATAGAAAAACAATGTAAGAATTCTGAATATTTTTCAAAACATTAATATTTTTGAAGTTGTGTTTAGGTTTATATATCATTTACTAATTTTATTGTTATTTTTTCACATAAGATTATAGTAATAAGCACGCTATATAAATGAATGTATTCAAACTTTTTTATGATTTGTAATTAAGCAGGTAATGTGTTGAAAATACTAATTTTTTAAATTTAATTATTTAAATTGTTTTATTAATATTGTGTATATTGTTCTTATGTTTAATTTTTTCATGCAGGTATTCGAGATAATATGTGGATTGTGAAGATTCAAATTATAAGATGATGATTAAATAGAGCTTTTGTGTGTATTTGAGTAATTTATAAATAATGAATGTGTGTACTGCAGAGTTTTACTTTAATTTTTTTACGGATTGAAACAAAGTAAAAATAATGCTCTGTTTTTCAACTTCTTACAGCGCTTAATGAAAAGAAGCGTTGTTGTATATATAAAACTTTTATACAGTGTTTAAATAACAAACAAAAATTGTGTTGTCAAAAAACGGATTTATTACAGCGTTTAATTTAAAGAAGCGCTGTCGTAATTAGGGTTCAAACCCTAAACCCTGAACTCTAACCCTTAATCCAAACCTATTTATAACAGCGTTTAAAACAATAAACGTTGTAATATGTTTTAATATTAATAATAAATAATATGTTTTTACAGCGTTTAAAATAAAATAAACGCTGTAAATTTATAATTAATAATTTTAAATCAAAAAATTGAATATATTACAACGCTTATTTGTTGTAAAAGCGCTGTAAAAGACATCTTTTTTTATTTTTTAGTTTAAAAATCAGGGAATATATTTTTTAATTTTTGTTTAGTTTAGAATTTATAAACTCAATTTGTAACATTCTATTTATTAAAAATCAGGAAATCATTACCATTAAGAATTTGTACTGTTTCTCTTTAGGGTTTATTACCGAAAACCACCTCTTATATGGCGTAATTGCCGAAAACCGCCCCTTATACATTTTATTGCCGAAAACCACCCGTTGTTCGTTTGACTTTTGTTGACCGACACATTTTAACGGAAAACATTAAATTAGTGTTAAATCTCCGTTAGATGGATTAATTAGGCATTAATTAGGTTAATTCAATTAATTAGGTTAATAAAATTCAATTAATTCAACCCCAAATCTCAACAGAGATAATTGCCGAAAACCACCTCTTATAGGCCGTAATTGCCGAAAACCACCCCAAATATTTCACATTTTTGTATTACTCCGTCTGTCTATCTAATCGACCAATTCAATTATTAGATTATTAGAAATAAATGGTTGAGATGATGTCCTACTGTCCTACGTATAAATGGATGTCCTCCTTGATCTCTTTCCATCATATATATATAGGGAAAGTATCATGTGGATCCTCTCAATTTGGTGGACTCGTGGATCCCCTTGATTGTATTTTTCGAACGCACCAGATTGTGCCAACGCATTAATGAAGCATGTGACTTGCACGTGTACATTTGTCATGTGCACACGTGATGTGCACATGACAAATGCACATACGTGGTGCAATCTGATGCATCCAAAAAATGCAATCAACGGATGCAAGAGGGGATCCACGAGTCCACCAAATTGAGAGGATCCACATGATACAACCTCTATATATATATCCATCTATCGTATGTATAAAGCACAAAGAGTCTCATTTTACCCCTAACTTCTTTCATATTTACTTTATTTCAATCGAATATAGTAATTGTGCAAATAATTGTGCATCAAACAACTAGGTTAAACCACCCGTCGGAGATTGCCGAAAACCACCTCTTATAGGCCGTAATTGCCGAAAACCACCCCTTATAGGACGTAACCTAATTAATTGAATTATCCTAATTAATGTCTAATTAATCCATCTAACGGAGATTTAACACTAATTGAATATTTTTCGTTAAAATGTGTCGGTCAACAAAAGTCAAACGAACAACGGGTGGTTTTCGGCATTAAAATGTACAAGGGGCGGTTTTTGGCAATTACGGCCTATAAGAGGTGGTTTTCGGCAATAATCCCTTCTCTTTACTAAGCAATAGGTTGAACAATGTACATTTTGATCAACTATACTTTTCATTAATCAATCTACAACAAAAATGCAAGTAATTAATTTTTTTCCAAAGTAAATGATTTAACAGCTTAATAAATCAAACTTTCAACTAATTTTATTTTAAAATCAACAAATTCTGAAGAAAAAACCAAGCAAATAACGACGGTTTATAACAGCGCTTATCATGTTTAAGCGCTGTTGTAAATAGTATACGACAACGCTTAAAAAATAGTCGCTGTTGAATGCATATTAATTACAACGCTTAATTGAAATAAGCGCTGTAAAATGGTCATAAAATTCGGTTTCCTTTTATAAAAAATAAATTTTACTCTTTTACAGTGTTTATATATTATTAAGCGCTGTGGAATATTTTAAATGACCTGATTGGTCGACTCGATTTCGCGCAGATTTTAATTCCAATCGTTGCTTAAATGAATCTAACAGTCCACATTCGATACTTAAAATTTCGGAATTTTTCATTCACCCGCACAAACTTCCCGCTACAATCTTCTATATATATCAAAATTTATATTGAAATTTTTGTGTGAAAGTTATTTTAGTTCTTCACCGTTTCAAGTAAGGATAAACACCTTTTTGTTAAGCATTTGTGTTTTATGTTGAAATTTTTCGTTAAGCTTTCATGTTTTGTTTCGTTTTATATTAACATTTTTTTGTAACACATTTTTTTGCAGATTTGTCAAATTTTGTGATAATGTCGAGGGCAATGTAACAAATTCAAGACGAGCACAGAGACAAATCAAGACGAGCGATGAGACAAATTCAACAGGCGCCAGGGTTTTGGTCCATAATTTTTTATTTGATAATGTTGGTTAAAAAATCGAATGTTAAAATCGATTTAAATTTCATTATAAATTTACAATTTATGTAAAAAATAAAAGAATTTATAGTCAAACTGTTTTAATTATTATTAAATTTCCAAAACCGTTTTTTCTAATCCCCAAAAATATTGTAATAAATATCTTGCTGAGCTTTTAATATAATATCAATATTTAACAACGCTTTTATTTTAAACGCTGTAAAATAAAAAAATTCTTAATAATATCAATTTAATTTTTTTAAATATTCGAAATTTTACAGCGCTTAAATCAGGAAAACGCTGTAAAAGTATGGGACATACAACAGCGCTTTTTTATTTAAAGCTCTAATATTAAATATTCGAATTATTTTTTATTTTCCTTTTATTTAAATTTATAATTATATGACAGCGCTTTATTTTTAAACGCTGTTAAATATGTTAACTTTACGACAACATTTTTATTTTATGCGTTGTTGTAAGTCTAAGTATTTAACAGCGCTTATCTGGTTAAGCGATGTTGTAAGTTTATTATTTATGACAGCGCTTTACTATTAAGCGCTGTAAAAATAATATTAATTACAGCGTTTAAATTTTAGGCGCTGAAATAAAACCGATTTAAGACAGCGCTTTTTTATTTTTTAGCGCTGTTAAAAGTGTTTACAAACAACATCGCTTTTTTATTTGTAATATATTATTGACATACAACAGCACTTCCAAAAAAGCGGTGTTATAAAGATGACATGTAGTAGTGCGGGGAACTGAAATATACCAAAAATATTAATATCGAATGTGGACTGTTAGATTGAATTAGGCAACAATTGGGATTAAAAACTGCGTGAAACCGAATCAACCAATCTCAACATGGAAAATATACAACAACGCTTATTAATTTAAAAGCATTGTTAAAAAGTTAGATTTATTTTCATTAAAAAAATCGAATTTTTTTAGCATTTTTTACAGGCACTGTTATAAAGTTTTGTTTGTTTTTATTTCAGAATTTGATGATTATTAAAAAATTTATCTTAAAGTTTGATTTTTGAAGCTGATTACTCATTCACCATGAAATTTTTTATTTACTTGCATTTTTGTTGTGTATTGATTTATGAAAGTATGGTTGATTAAAATGTGACATTGTTCAACCTAGCTAGTTAGAGTTGAGAAACACAATACAAATTTGTAAATTGCAATGATTTGAATGTTGATATGTTCTTATGCTAATTAAAAAAATTGAATATTATAAATTGAGTGTTTAAAATCTGATGTTTGAAATAAGTATGATCTTTTGGGTATTCAACAAGCGCCAAAAAATATACTTTTTCCTCCTGATCTTTATTTGCCACAAACAATTAAAACAAACGCTTTTACATGCCCACAGCGGTATATCAAGGCTCGAGATACAAGACTTGAACTCTACTCTGTCCATAATCAAATACAACTAAAAACTAAACTTTATCCTTCGAATCTCATATCCTTTCCACTCATTAAGAAGAATAATCATGATTCACAAAATAATCACCTAAATACTTATTAGACACTAACTAAATGCAGGATAATTGAGCCAATATGATTGAGCAAAAATGGTTTAGGCGCCACAACAAACAGATCACTTGACATGATTCTTAACTATTCCATCTCATCCCTATCATATTTATCTTCAATCAAATCATCATCCAAAGCTTTAAATGTGGACATATCACCATATCAGTTCACAAATGAACAAGACTCGATAAAATCATAAATAAACACACAAAACACACTGAACATATCATCGATCACTGATAATCTCAATGCATTTAACACCTAAGTACTCGGTAAGAGATGAGTAATATACCAACACGTGTTCAAAATGAAGCTGAATTGAAGATGGAAGTTGTCGCGATTTGGATTGGATTACGAGATATTTCATGCATGTGAAAACGGTTGTGTGTTCTATTACAAAGATTATAAGCATTTTGATAGATGTTGTATTTGTGACAAGCCGTGTTTTGCTTATGAAACGATTATACGGCCGCGAAGCTTGTGAGTCCTAACCGCGGTGTCATTCTCTTCGAAACGAGGTATTATACAACCCAATCGAACTCCGAGACTAACATGACCAGCCATTTTGCTCACCACCTTTATATGTTCACATTTCTCTACAAACTATAATACTAAACGCTCCATATCAAATTTTCAACGATAATTTTACAGATCTCTATACAAAAGCTCTACTCGTTTCAACATTTAAAAAACATGTTCAAGACATCGGCATGAAAAAATCTCAAACTTATGATGAATTCATGTATATCATGATGGAAGGAGCTTTATGTGATTGCATGCTTTAATAAGATTTTAAATGAAGCAACATGAATACTTACTAAAAAAACTCAAAATAGGGAGTGTGAATGTGTTGATGAAGTTTATTTAGCATGCTTGGGCCTCCTTACTAATGGTTAAATCACATAGAGATTGTAAGTGACTAAGTGCATATTTGACTTATGATATTATATTAATATTCAAATCAATTTATATATAGATTAGAGTATTGTGTTGAAGGAAAATTCACCATAAGCTCTTCTTCTCGTATATTCAGTTTTCTTTGCGTACGAATAATTTTAGTATTTCGAAATTTCTACAACAAATACTTAATAGTAATTGATGCACATATAGTATATGCATAGAAAATATTTTCATATTATAAGATGGTATTGTAAGGGCATGTTCATGTAATTAGTAAAACATAAAAGCATATTATGAAAATATAAAATGTGACTTCAAAGATAACCGTCAATTCACCATTTTCGTTTTATTTATAGGATAGATATTCAAAATAAAATAAAATTTCTTTACGGTACGAAATTATTTAAGTTTGATGGCTGAAAAGAACCGTTTAGTGGATTATCCTCGGAAGACATAAACAAATGGTTTGCTGAGTAATGAAACAAACAATCTGCGAAATGTCTGCGTTGCCTAAAACCTTCGCAATCTCACTCCAGCAAAACCCTAAACCCCCGCACATATCCACCAAACCCAAATCCTCACACTATTTCCTCCGCAAATCATCTTCACTCAAGAACCCTTCCTCCTCCATCTCCACCACAAGCTCCACCTCCGAACCCAAAGACCCAGACTCATCCATCACCAACCTCTGTCTCTACGGCAACCTCCAACGAGCTCTCGAAGCGCTCGATTCCGTTCAAGAACCCCTCCAAGATGAAACCTTTATTGTTCTTGTCAGGCTTTGCGAATCAAAGAGAGCGACTTTTGAAGCGGGTAAGGTTTATCAGTCCATATCGAAATTCAATACTCTTTTTTTGAGCCTCAAGCTTGGAAATGCGCTTCTTAGTATGTTTGTGAGATTGGGTAATTTAGTTGATGCGTGGTTTGTGTTTGGGAAGATGGAAGATAGGGATGTGTTTTCTTGGAATGTTTTAATAGGTGGGTATGCGAAAGGCGGATACTTGGATGAAGCGTTGTGTTTGTACCATAGGATGTTATGGGCTGGTTGAAACCAGATGTGTATACGTTTCCTTGTGTGTTAAGGAGTTGTGGTGGTTTACCGGATTTAGCTAGGGGTAGGGAGGTTCATGTACATGTTTTGAGATATGGGTTCGAATCTGAAGTAGATGTAGTTAACGCTTTGATCACTATGTATGTGAAATGCGGAGATGTTTTTAGAGCACGGTTGGTATTTGATAAAATGCCTATAAGAGATCGGATATCATGGAATGCCATGATTTCGGGGTACTTTGAGAACGGGGAGTTCTTAGATGGGCTGGAGTTGTTTTTCCTGATGCGCGAGCTGGCTGTGTGTCCAGATTTAAGGACAATGACAAGTGTTATATCTGCATGTGCATTAGTAGGCGATGATGGGATTGGGAAAGAAATCCACTGTTTTGCTATGAAGGCCGGCTTTGTGGCAGAGATATCAGTGCACAACTCACTGATTCAGATGTACTCAAGTGTTGGAGATTTGGTAGAAGCGGAGAAAGTGTTTTTGAGGGCTGAACAGAAGGATGTGGTTTCGTGGACCTCCATGATCTCAGGTTTCGAGGAAAGTGGACAGTCTCAGAAAGCTATCGACACCTACAAAAATATGGAACTAGACGGTGTTACCCCAGATGAGATCACACTAGCTAGTGTTCTTTCTGCCTGCACTTCCGTAGGTTCTTTAGATATGGGTGTTAAGCTTCATGAATTTGCTGTCAGATCAGGATTTATATTTTATCCTATTGTTGCCAACACATTAGTTGATTTTTATTCAAAGTGCAGAAACGTTGAAAAGGCTTTGGAGGTATTTAATGACATCCGTGACAAGAATGTGATATCATGGACTGCTATTATCCTCGGTCTTCATATCAATAACAGGAGCTTTGAGGCGCTAGGTTTCTTTAGGAGGATGATTGTCTCGGTTAAGCCAAATGACATTACTCTTTTATCATTATTATCTGCATGTACCAGGTTAGGAGTGTTGATGACCGGAAAAGAGATCCATGCCAATGCTTTGAGGAATCAGTTGAGGTGGGATGGGTATTTATCGAATGCTGTTTTAGACATGTACATCAAATGCGGAAGAATGGGCTGCACAAAACCTATTTAATCCTAGTGGGAATGATGTTTCCTCATGGAATATATTGTTGGCAGGGTATGCCGAACAAAGACAAGGGATTATAGCTTTAGATTATTTCAAAGAATGATTAATTTGGATGTTGCACCTGATGAAATTACATTATTATCTTGCTATGTGCATGTAGTCGGTCGGGGATGGTATCCGAAGGTTTAGATTGCTATGACAGCATGGAGAGTATTTTCTCCATAAAGCCAAATCTGAAGCACTATGCTTGTGTGTAGATCTGCTTGGCGTTCGGGCCAGTTAGAAGAGGCTACGAGTTTATCAAAGTTGGTTGTAAACCTGATGCTGCCATTGGGGAGCTTTGTTAAATGCTTGCAGAATTTACCGGGACATTGAACTTGGGGAAGTCGCAGCAAAACATATATTCGAATTGGATAAGAAAAGCATTGGCTATTATATGCTCTTATGGGATCTGTATGCAGACAATGGAAAATGGGACAAAGTTGCTAAACTTAGAAAGATGATGCGTGAGGAAGGAGTTGGTGTTGATCCTGGATGTAGCTGGATCGACGTCAAGGGTGAAACCCAAGCTTTCCTTAGCAGCGATGATTTTCATCCTCAGGGAAAAGAAATTAGAGCAGTGTTGGAGGGAATTTATGAGAAGATGCAAGCTCAAAATCCCAATGGGCTGGGACTAGATCCAAATGATGAAGTTGAAGCTTCAAAGCTGATATCTTCTGCGGGCATAGTGAAAGACTAGCTGTTGCATATGGCCTTATAAACACTGCTCCTGGCACGCCTATAAAGGTGACGAAGAATCTCTATATGTGTGAAAGTTGTCATGGTACGGTCAAATTTATTACCAGGATTATCAAAAGGGAGATTTCAGTTAGGGACACTGAACAGTTGCATGTTTTCAAGGATGGAACTTGCTCTTGTGGGGATCAGGGTTATTGGGGATGTAAAGAAAATGTAAGGGAGACTTGAAATCAATTGATTGTCACAAACGCGCTAGTATAAAGCGTTTGCAGGCATAACCCACGGCCAAGAAAGGATATTGTTTGTAAACTAAAAGGTAATGAAAGGAGTTATGAAACTGACATGATCTTGGGAAGCAAAGATTTGAGTAAAGCATGTAGCTTGGTAAACCTGATTGTATCTCTGGTGAAAGAGGGATACCACATACCCTGATCACGAATGATTTTGCTGCTCAAGTACAAGTGCTTAAAAAGGCAACCCTGTCCGTGATAAACCAAGTATCTTACACAAGAATTGAAAAAATAGTATTTAGTGCCGTGTATGAAATAATAGTCTGATCAACTCTGCAGCGGCAAAGCTTAGAGCTTAGTCATGTCATGTTTTGGATTCAATGACAGGTAAGGAAGGGATCCTGTGGGGTGTGCAGCTGCCAAGAATTATGTGTATGCGGAGAATGTTATTGACAATGGCTGCCGGCATAAGTGGTTGTAGCAGTTGGAGGATGAAGAAGCAGCTAAGGCTTAACAAACAACAGTGCTTTATTGAAGGACAGCTTTAACCTTCACAATCCTGTATGTGCAAATACCAATTTCCTTTTGTATCTATATAAAGTTTTTGTGCTTATGATCAAAATTATTTACGTCGTATTCTTTAATGAAAGCTTTTGGCCGAGTAGTCAGTCTCCAAATAAAACCAAAGGGTGGCTATATTTCCAGAATGAATAATAGCAAAGAGCTGGATCAAAGTAACACGTACCGTTCATACAGCTAAGATGAGCTGGCGTCTTCTGGTTGCGAAGTGTGCTGAGCGTTCTCCTGCAATAACACAGACGTCTGCAATCACTTCCCTTGCAAATGGATTATTGTTGCTGCTCTGAACCAATAATACTGACAGTTGGACCTTCATTACCGTACTAACGACTGGAGTGAGTGTGACATAACTAAATCATAGTACGTACTAATCTCCTTTGTCTTGCTCTTTTTTTCTTTAATCTGCTGCCACATCTTTCTATTCTATCAGTTTGTGCCACGTGCACAAATGCAGGTACATTAAAATATAAAATGGGTTGTATTAATACAGATAAGACAAAAACGAGATAACATGCAAAATATGAACGTACGGTTAGATCAATTTAATCTAGCGATTCAATTGTTGGGTCGCGGAGATCGTAAAGTGTTGATTTGTAAATGAGCCGAGCTCTTAATCTCGTCTTGCTTTTTTGCTTAATCTGCTGCCACAACTTTATCTCTTTACTACACATTATCCTACTGATTCGTTGTTAATTATCTGTGCCAAGCTAAATATTCTAGTTTAAATTATATAGCAGGCTAGCTAGCTAGCTACAGATGAGAGGGCTATAAAAGGCGATGTAAACGAGCAGCAAACCAACGACCACTAATGAAAGAATATACTTCCTTAAACAATTCAATAAGCTCTACTCTATCCATATACACATGGATTGATTGACTGCTATGTAAGCTTATATTAGTAGTACTTTAATCTGAGTCGTTAATTTGGTGTCCGGTGGTTGTGATCGAGTTTCTGCATCATAATTGTCACGTTCAGTTCAACCCTATGTTTTATATAATGTAGGAAGTAGGTGTAGGAGGGTCACATACACCATATATTAGAAGAGTATATCCGGATAATTCAAGTGCACAAAACAGCATAAGCAAAGAATGTTCCAGTGGCATTTTGCTGCCCTATTTTTAAGGATGATTTACCCTCATGGATTACCAAAATTAATATGGAAGAAAATGAAGTAGAGAATTAATA
Source organism: Sedum album (assembly GCA_006409495.1). Lineage (NCBI taxonomy): Eukaryota > Viridiplantae > Streptophyta > Magnoliopsida > Saxifragales > Crassulaceae > Sedum > Sedum album. The sequence continues at coordinate 2,482 of QZGG01003612.1, read as the reverse complement.
AAAATAATTTCTATGCAAGTTTAATATTGGATGACTTTTGATGTTATTTCTTTTCATATTCTAATTACAAGTGCCTATATAAAGCCTTATGTAAATATGAATGAAGAATCTATCTTATATATAAAGCGCAAGAGATGGAATTCACAGTAGTTACCTTTGAAGTCACATTTCATTTTCCTATAAACATGCCCTTACAAATACCATCTTATGATATGAAAATATTCTATATGCACATATTATAGGTGCACCAATTACTAGCAATAAGAAAACACGGGATCATTTGCGACCCACTCTCTTTCTTACGAACTTTGAGACCCACTAATTTTACCATTTGATCCAATGGTCAAGATTTTGCACTTTATGAAAGTTTACTTTTTTTGCATTTGTGCAGTTTGTTTTATATGCATTTATGTTTTTGTAGTATGTGCACGTGTCGCTATATTTTTGGGCTAAATTTAAGTGGGTCGCATGAGAAACCTTCTCAAAAAAACACATACCTTCCTCTTGTACATCTTCATCTTACTTCTATATTTTGTTCTTAATTTTATAAGTGAGAAAATAATTTTAGTACTCACATACCTTCCTCTTGTACACATATTAAACAATGTGTAAGTTTTATAAGTGAGAAAATAATTTTAGGACTCAAAAAGAAGAAGACATAATGTGTTAGAATCGAGTTTATAACATTCTACAATTCGGATATGAGAAGAGTATTCAACTACATCCACACTCTTAATTTATATTCGTAAGGCTACCTCTCAATCGTCTATCTCATTATCTACTTTATCAATTTGATAATACGTGATAACCCTTAATACATTTGCATTTAGTGTTATTTACTAACATAAATGGTAGACACATATCATCCAATTGGTGAACTAGTGGATGAGATGTATGGTTGAGATGTGGCATTACGAATGTAATTTAATGACGAAAATATACTTGATCACTACTTTCTGAGAGATGATAGTTGCACAGTTTTTATAATGAAATAAACATTGATCATTCATTGTAAAACTGTCATTTTATTGATATTTGATATCTTTCAGTTTAGGGGTGTCCATTTGGCCCTGCTCGAAAAAATCCCTATGCCACAGCCCGGTCCGTACTCAAAGCTGGAAAAAAGCTCGAGTCTGAAAATCGTGAGCCGGGCTAGGGCTCGTATTCCGAAGGTCTGAATTATTAGGACTAAGTTGGACTCGAATTTTACGTTTTAGGGTTAGGACCGCCCGCCCCGACCCATAGAACACCCTACTTCAGTCTTTCATAAGAGAGATGCTCGAGCATATTCCATCCACACCAGCCTCTTGATTCTGACATTAACTAAGAATAGACATGGTGATTAGTAACACCAGAATTCTGACTTATTATTTAGCCAATGGGTCAGACGGTCACATGCTAAAATTGCAGTAAATAATCCAAAACGACAAACTATCTCTATTGGGCTCCTCCTGTACTATGTCTCCTCGTGATTCCACTGAAGCAGAGGGACCTCTATAAGCAGACGCACGTCTCTATATAATCCAAGTATAAGTAGTCAGCCCTTGAAGCTACATTGCCTTTAATTTCTTCAAGTAGCTAGAGGCAGAGTTGTTAGTGTTAATGTAATGCGGCCACAACCTCTTACTTGCCTTGAGTTTTGAGAGAAAGTGACCTTTCATTTGCGGGAAAGGGCAGATTAACGACCACGCAAAAACGCTGCTTGTTTTTAATGTTAAATCCGAAACCTGCCTTACTGCCTATAATATCAAACAACCTAGTCCGTGCTACTATCTCTGCAACTTCATGCGGAACTGGCGCAACATTGAGATATTTTTATACACGTACTGCTCACCCCGGTACCACCACCATATCTATCTATCTATCTATCTATCTATCTATTAAAATAGAATATCGAGCTAAATATATCTCAAATGAGCTCAAACAAGCTATAGCTCCCTCCAAATTTATACTTGCTTACATTGAAATATTTAAAAAACTCAAGTACATCTTTATATTCATTAATTGAATGACACGTGTCTACGTTTTGAGTTAATGAATAATAATTAAATGCAAGTGAGTTAGTGATTGTCAAGCGCACCAAATTAATAAAGTAGTGGATGAGATATACGCTTGAAATTTAACCTTACAAATATAAATTAAAAATATTAATATATTCGAACGCTCCTCTACTACGGAGTAAGAAATATATCTTCAATTTGATTCAACAATCCAAGCTCACGTTTCATATTGTTTGCATTTTATAAGATTATTATAAAGACTCCGCTAATGGAAGCCGAAATATATATCAGAAGTAATTTATTAATATTATACTCAAGTGATTTCGAAAAGGATGTGCATATTTTAGTAAGATAGAAGGACATGATCTCAACTGTTGATTTTTAGCAATTCAACGGTTGATATTGGTAACCGTCAATCAACATGATACGAACTCGCTAGGGCAGCAGGAACATATCGAGTGATAAGGTGCGGAAGCTTGAGA